>JBBYHO010000002.1:8427932-8579505 GCA_038382025.1 Adansonia gregorii
ATCAAAGTTTATTTGTCAAATGAGACAAACATAGATTATCATAATAATCCCCTTTCATTTGGTGATTGGGCACTACAAAAACATTCTCTTCATAGGGATACACAGTTTCAATGCTTTGATTTAGCAAGGGAAGCTTTTCATTCCACCATTTTCTTTAGAATCGAAGTTTGACCTTGAAATTGTACAAACATGGATTCTTATAATAATCTCCGTTCGTTTGGTTATTAGGCACCATAAAAACATTCTTCTCAAAGGGCTACACTATTTTAATGTTTTGAATTGGGGTAACAAAAGTTTTTTATTCCACCATTTTCCTGAAAATCAAAATTCATCCGTTGAATGGGGTAAACTTGGATCCTCATAATAATATCCATTCCTTTAGGGATTAAGAGATATAAACACATTTTCCTCATTGGGTTGCAAGGTTTTGATGCTTTTGTTTTCCAAGAAAAGCTTTTCTTTTAGCCATTTTACGTAGATTCAAAGTTCATCTATCAAATAGTATAAACTTGGATTCTTGTAAAATCTCCATTATTTTGGTGATTGATCACTATAAACATATTTTCCTCATTTGGATACATGGTTTTCATGCTTTGATTTAGCAAGAAAAGCTTTTCTTTTGACTATTTTCCTTAGAATCAAAGTTTATCCATCGAGACAAAAATGGATTATCATAATAATCTCAATTCATTTGAAGATTAGGCACTATAAATACGTTTTCCTCATTAGGTTACATGGCTTTGATTTTTGGATTTTGCAAGAAAAGCTTTCTCTTCACCATTTTCCTTAGAATCAAAGTTTGTCCCTTAAACAGGATAAATGTGGTTTCTTGTAATAATCTACATTATTTATGTTATTGGGACTATAAACCTAATCTCTTCATTAGGATACATGGTTTTGATGCCATGTTCTTGCAAGAAAATTTTTTTTCCACCATTTTTCATAGAATCAAAGTTCATCATATATTATCATAATAATCTCCATATATTTGGTGATTGGGCACTATAAACACATTCCCCTTATTAGGATAAACAATTTGATGCTTTGATTTAGAAAGAAAAGCCTTTCATTCCACCATTTTCCTTATAATCAAAGTGTAGCTGTTAAATGAGACAAACATAGATTCTTGCAATAATATCCATTCTTTTAGGGATTGGTCACTATAGAAACATTCTTCTTATTGGGATGCATCAATTTCCAAGAAAAGCTTTTCTTTATACCATTTTACTTACAATCAGAATTTGTCCATCAAATGGGACTTGGATTATCGTAACAATTATCAATTCATTTGGTAATTGGGCACTATAAATGCATCCTTTTTAGTAGGATATATGGTTTTGTTGCTTTGATTTGGAAAGAGAAGCTTTTTATTCCACATTTTTTTAGAATCAAAGTTCACCCCTCAAAATGGAAAAGCATGGATTCTTATAATAATCTCCGTTCTTTTTGTTATTGGGCACTATAAAAACATTCTTCTCATAGGGATACACTATTTTTACACTTTGATTTGGCAAGAAAAGCTTTTCATTCTATCATTTTCCTTAAAATCAAAGTTTAACTGTGAAATAGGACAAATTAGGATTCTTATAATAATTTCCATTCTTTTGGATATTGGGCACTTCAAACACATTCTTCTCTTTGGGATACATGTTTTTGACTCTTTAATTTGGCAAGAGAAGCTTTTCATTCCACTATTTTCTTTAGAATCAAAGTTCTTCCCTTAAATGGGATGAACATGGATCTACATGGTTTTTATGCTTTGATTTGGCCAGAGAAGCTTTTCATTCCACCATTTTCTTTAAAATGAAAGTTTAACCCTCAAATGGGACAAACATGAATTCTCATAATAATTTTTGTTATTTTGGTTATTGGGCAATATTAAAACATTTTCCTCATTAGGATACATGATTTTGATGCTTTGATTTGGCAAGAGAAGCTTTTCATTCCACCATTTTCCTTATAATCAATGTTCGGTTGTCAAATGTGACAAACCTAGATTCTCGTAATAATATCCATTCTTTTGGGGATTGGGCACCATAAACACATCCTTCTCTTTCGTGTGCATGGTTTTGATGCTTTGGTTTCAATGAAAAGCTTTTCTTTTGACATTTTCCTTGGAATCAATGTTTATCCATCAAATAGGATAAAATTAGATTCTCATAATAATCTTCATTATTTTTGTGATTTGGCACTATAAATATGCTCTCCCAATTTGGATACATGGTTTTGATGGTTCGATTAGGCAAGAGAAGCTTTTTATTCCACCACATTCCTTAAAATCAAAGTTCAATTGTTAAAGAGGATGAACATGGATTCTAGTAAAAATCTCCATTCTTTTGGAGAATGGGCATTATAGACACTCTCTTCTCATAGGGATACAAGGTTTTGAAGCTTTAACTTGGCATCAGGTTTTTTTACGCCATTTTCATTAGAATCAAAGTTCATTTATGAAATGGAAAAAAATTGAATTCTTGTAATAATCTTCGTTTTTTTAGAGATTAGGCATTATAAACACGTTCTCCTTATTAGGTTGCATGGCTTTGGCTTTGATCCTTTGATTTTGCAAGAAAAGTTTTTTTCCACCGTTAACCATAGAATCAAAGTTCATCCCTCAAATAGGCCAAATTGGATTCTCGTAATAATCTTCATTCTTTAGGTGATTGGGCACTATAAGCCTGTTCTCATCATTGGGATACATGGTTTTGATGCTTTGGTTTTACCATAAAAGCTTTTTTCCACCATTTCCCATAAAATCAAAGTTCGTCTGTTAAATAGGACAAACATTTAGTGATTGGGCACTATAAACACATTCTTCTTATAAGGATACATGATTTTTTTGCCTTGATTCGGCAAGAGAAGTTTTTTATTCCACCATTTTCTTTAAATGTAAAGTTTATCCCTAAAATGGAACATTGATTCTGTTAATAATCTCTATTCTTTTGATTATTGGCCACTATAAACACATTCTCCTTATAAGGGTGGATAGTTTTGATGCTTTGATTTGGCAAGAGATGCTTTTCATTCCACCGTTTTCCTTAGAATCAAAGTTTAGTTATCAAATAGGACAAATAGGATTCTTGTAATAATCTTTATTCTTTGGGTGATTGGGCACTATAAACACATTCTCGTCATTGGCATACGCGATTTTGATGCTTTAATTTGGCAAGAGAAACTTTTCATTCTTCCATTTTCCTTATAATCAAAGTTCAATTGTCAAATAGGACAAACTTGTATTCTCATAATAATATCCATTCTTTTGGAGATTGGGTGCTATAAACATATTCCCGCTTTGGGATACATGGTTTAGATATTATTTTGATGCTTTTGTTCTCAAAGAAAAGATTTTCATTAAGCCATTTTCCTTAAAATCAAAGTTTGGCTATCAAATGGGATAATTTAGATATTATTTTGGTGAATGGGCATTATAAGCACTTTCACCTCATAAAGATACAAGGTTTTGATCCTTTGATTTTGCAATAGGTGTTTTTCATTACACCATTTCCCTTAAAATCAAAGTTTGTCTGTTAAATGGGATAAACATGGATTCTTGAAATAATTTTTATTCTTTTGGAGATTGGGCACTATAAACACATTCTACTCATTCGATTGCATGGCTTTGATGGTTTAGGTTTGTAGGAAAAGCTTTTTTTACCATTTTTGTTAGAATCAAAGTTCGTCCTTCAAATTAGACAAACTTGGATTCTTGTAATAAACACCATTCTTTGGTGATTTGGCACTATAACCCCATTCTCCTTATTAGGATACATGGCTTTGATGCTTTGGTTTTGCAAGAAAAGCTTTTCTTTCGACCATTTTCCATAGAATCAAAGTTCATTTGTCAAATAGGACAAAACATAGATTATCATAATAATCTCCATTCATTTGGTGATTGGGCACTATAAACACATTCTCCTCATAGGGATACATGGTTCGATGCTTTGATTTGGCAAGAGAAACTTTTCATTCCATCATTTTCTTTAGAATCAAAGTTTCTTCTTCAAATGGGAAAAATATGGTTCTCATAATAAACTCCATTCTTTTGGTGATTAGGCACTATAAACCCATTCTCCTTATTAGGATACATGGCTTTGATGCTTTGGTTTTGCAAAAAAAAAAAAAAAAACTTGTTTTTCCACCATTTTCCATAGAATCAAAGTTCATTTGTCAAATAGGACAAACATGGATTATCGTAATAATCTCCATTCTTTTGGTTGTTAGGTATTATAAACACATTCTCATCATAAGGGAACATAGGTTTGATGCTTTGACTCTGTAAGAGAAGCTTTTCATTCCACCATTTTCATTAGAATCAAAGTTTAGCCGTCAAATGGGATAAATTTGGAATCTTGTAATAATATCCAATCTTTTGGTGATTGTTCACTATAAACGCAATCTCCTTATTGGGATACATGGTTTGATGCTTCGATTTGGCAAGAAAAGTTTTTCATTGCACCATTTTCCTCAGAATCAAAGTTTGACTGTCAAATGGGACAAACTTGATTCTGGTAATAATCTCCATTCTCTTGGTGAATGGGCATTATAAACACTATATCGTCGTAGGGATACAACATTGTGATGGTTTGATTTGGCAAGAGGTGTTTTTCATTACACCATTTTCTTTAGCATTAAAGTTCATTCGTCAAATGGGATAAACTTGGATTCTTGTAATAATCTCCATTCTTTTAGAGATTGGGCACTATAAACATATTTTCCTTATTAGGTTGCATGGCTTCAAAGCTCTGGTTTTACAGGAAAAGCTTTTTTTTTCACCATTTTCCTTAGAATAAGAGTTCATCCCTCAAGTGGGACAAACTTAGATTCTCGTAATAATTTTTATTTTTTTGGTGATTGGGCACTATGAACCCATTCTCCTCATTGGGATACATAGCTTTGATGCTTTGGCTTTGCAAGAAAAGCTTTTCTTTCCACCATTTTCCATAAAATCAAAGTTCATCTATCAAATGTGATAAAAATGTCTCATCATAAAAATCTCCATTCATTTAGTGATTAGGCATTATTAAAACATTCTCCTCCTACGAAAATGCTTTGATTTGGCAAGAAAAGCTTTTCATTCACCCATTTTCTTTAGAATCAAAGTTCAGCGCTGAAATTGGACAAACATGGATTCTCATAATAATATTTGTTCTTTTAGTTATTAGGCACTATAAAACCATTCTCCTTATAGGTATACACTATTTTGATGCTTTGATTTGGCAAGAAAAGCTTTTCATTTCACTATTTTCCTTAAAATTAAGTTTTAGCTATCAAATGGGATAAATTTTGATTCTTATAATAATCTTCATCCTTTTGGTGATTAGGCACTATAAACATAATTACCTCATTAGGATACATAGTTTTGATGCTTTGATTTGGCCAAAGAAGCTTTTCATTCCACCATTTTCCTCACAAAGTATAGTTATCAAATGGGACAAGCTTGGATTCTCACAATAATCTCTTTTCTTTTGGTGATTGGGCACTATAAACACATTCCTGTCATTAGGATACATAGTTTTGATGCTTCTCATTCCACCATTTTCCTTACAAGGTTCAGTTATCAAATGGGACAAGTTTGGGTTCTTGTAATAATCTCCCTTCTCTTGCTGATTAGGCATTATAAACACATTCCTCTTATTAGGATACATAGTTTTGATGCTTTGATTCACCAAGAGAAGCTTTTCATTCCAATATTTTCCTTAGAAACAAAGTTCAGCTATCAAATGGGAGAAATACGAATCCTTATAATCATTTCCATTCTTTTAGAGATGGGTTTTATAGACACGTTCTCCTCGTTAGGATGCTTCGATTTTCCAAGAAAAGCTTTTTTTCCTACCATTTTGCTTAGGACCAAAATTTAACCGTCAAATGGGACTTGGATTCTCATAACAATCTCTATTCATTTTATGATTGGGCACTATAAACATATTCTCCTTATACGGATACACAGTTTTGATGCTTTGATTTGGCAAAAAAAGCTTTTCATTCAACTATTTTCTTTAGAATCAAAGTTTATCCACAAATGGGATAAGCATGAATTTTTGTAATAATCTTCATTCTTTTGGTGATTGGGCACTATAAACACATTCTCCGTATGAGGATACACTGTTTCATGCTTTGGTTTTGTAGGAAAAGCTTTTCTTTCCTTTATTTTCCATAGAATCAAAGTTTGCCCATCAAATAGGGCAAACATGGATTTCAATAATAATCTCTATCGTTTTAAGCATTCTCCTTAGTGGGATACACAGTTTTGATGGTTTGATTTGGCAAGAGAAGCTTTTCATCCCACCATTTTCCTTTGAATCAAAGTTCAGTTGTCAAATTGGACAAGTTTGGATTCTCGTAATAATCTCTTTTCTTTTGGTGATTGGGCACTTTAAACACATTCCCCTCATTAGGATACGTAGTTTTAATGATTTGATTTGGCAAGAGAAGCTTTTCATTCCACTATTTTTCTTAGAATCAAAGCTTAGCTAGCAAATGGGAAAACATAAATTCTCGTAATAATATCCATTCTTTTAGGGATTGGTTGTTATAAATAAATTCTCCTCATTGGGATGCTTCAGTTTTCCAAGAAAAGCTTTTCCTACTATTTTGCTTAGTATCAAAATTTATCCATCAAATAGGACTTGGATTCTTGCCATAATCTCCATTCATTTGGTGATTGGGCACTATAAACACACCTTCCTCATTGGGATACATGGTTTCAATGCTTTGATTTGGCAAGAGGAGCTTCTCATTCCACCATTTTCTTTAGAATCAAAGTTCAACTATCAAATGGATAAACGTGGATTCTAGTAATGATCTCCATTCTTTTGATGAATGGGCATTATAAATACTTTTTCCTCAGAAGGATACAAGGTTTTGATGCTTTGATTTGGCAAAAGGTGTTTTATGTAAAACCATTTTCTTTAGAATCAAAGTTCATTTGTCAAATGGGACAAACTTGGATTCTTGCAATAATCTCCATTCTTTAAGAGATTGGTCACCATAAACACACTTTTCTTATTAGATTACATAGTTTTCACACTTTGTTTTGAAGAAAAAGCTTTTTCTTTTCACTATTTTCCTTAGAATCAAAGTGTATCCCTTAAATGGGACAAACCCAATTCTTGCAATAATCTTCAATCTTTTGGTGATTGGGTGCTATAAACACATTCTACTTATTGGTATATATGGTTTTGAGGCTTTGACTTTGCAAGAGATGCTTTTCACTCAACCATTTTCCTCAGAATCAAAGTTGGTCTGCCAAGTCAGACAAACATGGATTATTATAATAATCTCTATTCATTTGGTGGTTGGGCACTATAAACATATTCTCTTTACTTGGATAGATGGTTTTGATGCTTTGGTTTTGAAAGAAAGCTTTTCTTTCCACCGCTTTCCTTAGAATCAAAGTTCGTTTGTCAAATGGGACAAACATGGATTATTATGATAATCTCTAATCATTTGGCAATTGTGCACATAATCACATTCTTCTCATTGGATACATGGTTTTGAGGCTTTAGTTGTTCGAAAAAATCTTTTCTTTCCACCATTTTCCTTAGATCCATGTTCATCTATCAAATAGGATAAACTTGGATTCTCATAATTGTCTCCATTGTTTTGGTGATTAGTCACTATAAACATGTACTCCTTATTTGGATATATGGTTTTGCTACTTTAATTTAGCAAGAAAAGCATTTATTTTCACCATTTTCCCCAGAACCAATGTTCGTTAGTCAAATGGGATAAACAAGGATTATTATGATAATCTCTAATCATTTAGGGATTAGTGGATAATATAATCATATTCTTCTCATTGGGATACATGGTTTTAATGCTTTGGTTTTGAAAGAAAAGCTTTTTTTTCACCATTTACCTTAAAATCAAAATTTATCCCTAAAATAGGATAAACTTAGATTATCATAATAGCTTCATTCATTTGGTGATTGGGCACTATAAACACATTCTCCTCATTGGGATACACAATTTTTATACTTTGCTCTTGCAAGAATAGCTTTTCTTTCCACCATTTTTCTTAGATTTAGAATTCATCTGTCAAGTGGGACAAACAAGGATTATTATAATAATCCCCATTCATTTGGTGATTAGGCACTATAAACATATTCCCTTTATTAGATACATGGTTTTGATGCTTTGGTTTTGAGAGAAAATATTTTTTCTCGACCATTTTGCTTAGAATCAAAGTTCATCCTTGAATGAGACAAACTTGGATTATCACAATAGTCTCTATTCATTTGGTAAATGGGTACTATAAACACAATATCCTCATTGGGATACACAGTTTTTATACATTGCCTTTGCAAGAAAACCTTTCATTCCACCATTTTTCATAGAATCAAAGTTCATCTGTCAAGTGGGATAAACATTGATTATTATAATAATCCCATTCATTTAATGATTAGGCACTATAAACATATTCTTCTCATTAGGATACATGGTTTTGATGCTTTGGTTTTCTAAGAAAAGCTTTTCTTTCCAAATTTTCCTTAGATTCAATGTTTCTCCATTAAATAAGATAAACTTGGATTCCCCTAATTATCTTTATTATTTTGTGATTGGGTATTACAAACACATACTCTTTATTTGGATACATGGTTTCGATGTTTTGATTTGGCAAGATAAGCTTTTTTTTTCCACCATATTCTTTAGAATCAAAGTTCATCCATCAAGTGAGATAAACATGGATTATTATAACAATCTCCATTCTTTTGGTGATTTGGCACTATAAACATATTCTCCTAATTAGGGTACATGGTTTTAATGCTTTGGTTTTGAAGAAAAAGCTTTTTTTCCACCATTTTCCTTAAAATCAAAGTTCATTTATCAAATGGGACAAGCATAGATTATCATAATAATCTCTATTCATTTGGTGATTATGCATTATAAACCCAATCTCCTCATCGGGATACACAGTTTTTATACATTACCTTTGCAAGAAAAGCATTTCTTTCCACCATTTTCTTAGAATCAAGGTTCATTTGTCAAGTGGGACAAACATGGGTTATTACAATAATCTTTATTTATTTGATGCTTAGGTGTTACAAACACATTTTCCACATTGGCATATATGGTTTTGATGCTTTGGTTTTAAAAGAAAAGTTTTCTTCCACCATTTTCCTTAGAATCAAAGTTCGTCTGTCAAATGGGACAAACTTCGATGATCATAATAGTCTCTATTCATTTTGTGATTGCGCACTTCAAACACATCCTCCTCATTAGGAGACACAGTCTTGATGCTTTGGTTTTCCAAGAAAAGCTTTTCTTCCCACCATTTTACTTAGTATCAAAATTTTTCCATTAAATGGGACTTGTATTCTCATAACAATTAACATTCATTTGGTGATTAGGGATGACGAAACATCCTTCTTATTGGGATACAAGGTTTTAATGCTTTAACTTGGTAAGAGATGATTTTTATTCCACCACTTTTCTTAGAATCAAAGTTCATCCCTCAAATGGGATAAACCTGGATTCTCATAACAATCTCCACTCTATTGGTGATTGGGCTCCATAAACACATTTTCCTCATTGGCGTACACAGTTTTGATGCTTTGATGTGGCAAGAGATGCTTTTCATTCCACCATTTTCCTTAGAATCAAAGTTTGTCTATCAAATGGAACAAACCTGGATTCTTATAATAATATCCATTCTATTTATGGTTGGGCATTATAAGCATATTCTCCTCATTGGGATACATGGTTTTTATACTTTGCTTTTGCGAAAAAAGCTTTTCATTCCACTATTTTCCTTAAAATCAAATTTGGATTCTCGTAATAATATCTATTCTTTTGGGGATTGGGTGCTACAAACACATTTTTCGTTTTAGGATACATGGTTTTGATGCTTTGAGTTAGCAAGAGAAGATTTTCATTCCAACATTTTCCTTAGAATGAAAGTTCAAATGGGATAACCTTGGATTCTAATAACAATCTCCACTATTTTAGTGATTGGGCTCCATGAACACATTCTCCTCGTTTTGATGCTTTGACTTGGCAATAGATGCATTTCGTTCTACCATTTTCCTTAGAATTAAAGTTTGTCTATCAAACGGGACAAACTTTAATTCTTATAATAATATCTATTCTTTTTATGATTGGGCACTATAAACACGTTCTCCTCATTAGGATGCATGGTTTTTATACTTTGCTGTTACAAGGAAAGCTTTTCTTTCCATTATTTTCTTTAGAATCAAAGTTCATCTGTCAAATGGGATAAACATGGATTATTATGATAATCTCGAGTCATTTGGCTATTTGCACTATAATCACATTCTTCTCATTAAGATACTTGGTTTTGATGCTGTGGTTTTGAAACAAAAGTTTTTTTTCCACCATTTTCCTTAAAATCAAAATTTATCCCTCAAATGAGACAAACTTAGATTATCGCGATAGTCTTCATTCATTTGGTGATTGGGTGTTATAAACACATATCCTCATTGGGATACACAATTGTTATACTTTGCTTTTGCATGAAAAGCTTTTCTTTCCACCATTTTCCTTAGAATCAAAATTTATCCGTCAAGTAGGACAAACAAGGATAATTATAATAATCTTTATTTATTTAGTGATTGGACATTATAAACATATTCCCCTTATTGGATACATGGTTTTCATGCTTTGGTTTTGAGAGAAAAGCTTTTTTCTCCACCATTTTCCTTAGAGTCAAAGCTTATCCCCGAGTGAGACAAACATAGATTATCATAATAATCTTCATTCATTTGGTGATTGGGCACTATAAACATATTCTTCTCATAGGGATACATTATTTTGATGCTTTGTGATTAGGCATGATAAGCTTTTCATTCCACCATTTTCCTTGGAATCAAAATTCAGCTATCAAATGGGACAAATTTGGATACACGGTATTGATGCTTTGATTTGGTAAGAGAAGCTTTTCATTCCATGATTTTCTTTAGCATCAAAGTTTAGTTGTCAAACAGGACAAACATGGATTCTTGTAATAATATCCATTTATTTGGGGATTGGGTGCTATAGACACATTATCCACTTTGGGATACATGGTTTTGATGCTTTGACTTGGCAAGAGAAGATTTTTATTCCAACATTTTCCTTAGAATCAAAGTTCATCCCTCAAATAGGAGAAACTTGGATTCTCATAACATCTCCACTCTTTTGGTGATTGGGCTCTAAAAAACACATTCTCCTTGTTCGTATATATGGTTTTGATGTTTTATAAGTTCATCCCTGAAATGGGAGAAACTTGGATTCTCATAACATCTCCACTCTTTTGGTGATTAGGCTTTAAAAAACACATTTTCCTCGTTCGCATATATAGTTTTGATGTTTTATCTTGGGAAGAGATGCTTTTCGTTTCACCATTTTCCTTAGAATCAAAGTTTATCCCATATATGGGATAACTTGGATTGTCATAAGAATCTCCATTCTTTTAGTGATTAGGCACCATAAACAAATTTTACTTGTTGGCATAGAGTTTTTTTATGCTTTGACTTGGTAAGAGATGCTATTTGTTCCACCATTTTTCTTAGAATCAAAGTTTGTTTGACAAATAGGACAAACTTAAATTCTCATAATAATATCCATTTTTTTGTGATTAGGCACTATAAACACATTCTTCTCATTGGGATACCTAGCTTTTATACTTTACTTTTGCAAGATAAGATTTTCTTTCCACCATTTATCTTAGAATTAAAGTTCATCGTCAAATGGGACAAGCATTGATTATTGTGATAATCTCAAATCATTTGGCAATTGGGCATTATAATCACATTTTTTTATTGGGATACATGGTTTTGATGCTTTGGTTTTAAAAGAAAGGCTTTTTTTTCACTATTTTCCTTAGAATCAAAATTCATCCCTTAAGTAGGTCAAACTTGGATTATCGTAATACTCATATTTATTTGGTGATTGGGCACTATAAACACATTCTTCTCATGGAGATACACTGTTTTGATGCTTTGATTCGACAAAAGAAGCTTTTCATTCTGCCATTTTCCTTTGAATCAAAGTTCAGCTATCAAATAGGACAAATTTGGATTCTCACAACAATTTCCATTTATGTGATGATTGGGCACTGTAAACACATTCTCTTCATTGAGATATACGCTATTGATTCTTTGATTTGGCAAGAGAAGCTTTTCGTTCCTCCATTTTCCTTAAAATAAAAGTTTGACTATCAAATGGGATAAACTTGGATTCTCGTAATAATATCCATTCTTTTGGGTATTGAGCATTATAAGCATCCCCACATTGGGATACATGACTTTGATGCTTTGGTTTTAAAAGAAATGCCTTTTTCTCCACCATTTTCCTTAGAATCAAAGTTTATCCCTCGAACGAGGCAAACTTGGAATATCTTAATAGTCTCCATTGACTTCGTGATTGGGCACTACAAACCCATTCTCCTTATAGGGATTCACTTTTTTTGATGCTTTGATTCGATAAGAGAAGCTTTTTATTCCATCATTTTCCTTTGAATCAAAGTTTAGCTATCAAATAGGACAAATTTGGATTCTTGTAACAATCTCCACTCTTGTGATGATTGGGCACTATAGGCATATTCTCATCGTTGGGATAAACAACATTGATTCTTTGATTTGGCAAAAGAAGCTTTTCATTCCTCTATTTTCCTTAGAATCAAAGTTCGGCTATCAAATAGGGCAAACTTGGATTCTCGTAATAATATCCATTCTTTTAGGGATAGGGCACTATAAACACATTATCCATATTAGGATACATGCTTTTGATGCTTTGGTTTTCAAAAAAAGCTTTTCTTTCCACTATTTTCCTTGGAATCAAAGTTTATCTATCAAATAGGATAAACTTGGATTCTCACAATAATCTCTATTATTTTGTTGATTAGGCACTACAAGCACATTCTCTTCATTTGGATACATAATTTTGATGCTTTGAATTGGCAGGAGTAGCTTTTCATACCCCCATTTTCTTTAGAATCAAACTTTGGCAGTTAACTAGGACAAACATGGATTCTAGTAATAATCACCATTCTTTTGGTGAACTAGCTTTTTGAACACTTTCTCCTCATAGAGGCACAAGGTTTTGATGTTTTGATTTGGCATGAGGTGATTCTTGTTACACCATTTTCTTTAGAATTAAAGTTCATCCGTCAAATGGGGCAAACATGGATTTTAGTAATAATCTCCATACTTTTGGAGAATGGCATAATAAACATGTTCTCCTTGTTAGGTTACATGGTTTTCATGCTTTGCTTTTGCAGGAAAGCTTTTTTTCACCATTTTCCTTAGTATTAAAGTTTATTCCTCAAATGGGATAAACGTAGATTCTTATAATAATCTCTATTCTTTTGGTGATTGAGCACTATAAATATATTCTCCTCATTGGTATACATGGTTTTGTTGCTTTGACTTGGTAAGAGATGCTTCTAGTTTCACTATTTTCCTTGGAATCAAAGTTTATCTGTTAAGTGGGACAAACTTGGATTCTCATAATAATATCCATTTTTTTTGTGATTGGGCACTATAAGTACATTCTCCTCATTTGGATACATGGTTTTTATCCTTTACTTTTGCAAGAAAAGCTTTTTCTTCCTCTATTTTCCTTAGAATCAAAGTTTATCTGTCAAATGAGACAAACATTGATTACTATGATAATCTCCAATCATTTGGCACTTGGATACTATAATCACTTTCTTCTTATTGGGATACATGGTTTTGGGGCTTTGGTTTTGAATGAAAAGCTTTTTTTTTTACTATTTTCCTTAGAATCAAAATTCATCCCTCAAATGAGATAAACTTAGATTATCGTAATAGTCTTCATTCTTTAGGTGACTGAGCACTATAAATACATTCTCCTCATTGGGATACATAGTTTTTATACTTTGCTTTTGCAAGAAAAGCTTTTCTTCTCAACATTTCCATAGAATCAAAATTTGTTCATTAAGTGGGACAAACAAGGATTATTATAATAATCCCCATTTATTTGGTGACTGGATACGATAAACATATTCCTCTTATTGGACACACGATTTTGATGCTTTGCTTTTGAAAGGAAAGCCTTTTTCTCCACCATTTTCCTTAGAATCAAAGTTCATCCCCGAATGGGACAAACTTGGATTATCATAATAGTTTCTATTCATTTGGTGATTGGGCATTATAAATACATTCTTCTCATAAGGATACACTATTTTGATGCTTTGATTTGGCAATAGAAGCTTTTCATTCCACCATTTTCCTTGGAATCAAAGTTTAGCTATCAAATGGGACAAATTTAGATTCTCATAATAACCTCCATTCTTGTGGTGATTAAGCACTGTAAACATATTCTCCTCATTGGGATACATGGTATTGATTCTTTTTTTTGGCAAGAGAAGCTTTTTATTCCATTATTTTTCTTAGAATCAAAGTTTAGCTGTCAGATGGGACCAACTTGGATTCTCATAATAATACCCATTTTTTTGGGGATTGGGTGTTATAAACACATTATCCACATTAGGATACATGGTTTTGATGCTTTGATTTTCAAAGAAAAGCTTTTCATTCCACCATTTTCCTTAGAATCAAAGTTTATTCATCAAATAGGATTAACTTGGATGCTTGCAATAATCTCCATTATTTTATTGATTGGGCACTATAGACACATTTTTGTTGTTTAGATACACAGTTTTGTTGCTTTGATTTGGTAGAGTAGCTTTTCATACCACCATTTTTTTAGAATCAAAATTTGACTGTTAAATTGCACAAACATGGATCTGGTAATAATCATAATTTTTTTGGTGAATTGGCTTTTTAAACAATTTCTCCTCATAGGGACATAAGGTTTTGATACTTTGATTTGGCATGAGGTATTTCTTGTTACACCATTTTCTTTAGAATCAAAGTTCATCCGTCAAATAGGGCAAAGATGGATTCTAGTAATAAACTCCACTTTTTTAGAGATTGGGCACAATAAACACGTTCTCCTCATTAAGTTTCATGGTTTTCAAGCTTTGCTTTTGCAGGAAATGCTTTTGTCACCATTTTCCTTAGTATTAAGGTTTATCCCTCAAATAGGACAAACTTAGATTCTCATAATAATCTTCATTCTTTTGGTGATTGAGCACTATAAATACATTCTCCTTATTGGTATATATATAGTTTTGTTGCTCTGACTTAGCAAGAGATACTTCTCATTTCACCATTTTCCTTAGAATCAAAGTTCATCTGTCAAATAGGATAAACTTGGATTCTTATAATAATATCCATTCTTTTTGTGATTGGGTACTATAAGCACATTCTCCTTATTTGGAAACATGGTTTTTATTCTTTGTTTTTGCAAGAAAAGCTATTTTTTTTTTTGCCCTTTTCTTTAGAATCAAAGTTCATCTGTCAAATGGGACAAACATGGATTACTATGATAATCTCTAATCAGTTGGTGATTGGGCACTATATTCACTTTCTTCTCATTGGGATACATGGTTTTGAGGCTTCGATTTTGCTAGAAAAGCTTTTTTTCCACTATTTTCCTTAGAATTAAAATTCATCTTTCAAACGGGACAAACCTAGATTATCATAATAGTCTTCATTCATTAGGAGGCTGGGCACTATAAACACATTCTCCTCATTGGGATACATAGTTTTTATACTTTGATTTTGCAAGAAAAGCTTTTTTTTTCCACCATTTCCATAGAATCAAAATTTGACCATCAAGTGGGGCAAACAAGGATTATTATGATAACCTCCATTCATTTGGTGATTGGACACTATAAACATATTCCCCTCATTAGATGGTTCTAATGCTTTGGTTTTGACAGAAAAGCTATTTTCTCTACCATTTTCCATAGAACCGAAGTTTATTTGTCAAATAGGATAAACATGGATTCTGGTAATATTCTCTATTCTTTTGGTTATTAGGCACTATAAGAATGTTCCCCTAATAGCGATACACTCTTTTGATGCTTTGATTTGGCAAGAGAAGCTTTTCATTGCACTATTTTCCTTGGAATCAAAGTTTAGCTATCAAATGGGACAAATTTAGATTCTCATTATAATCTTCATTCTTTTGGTGATTGGGCATTACAAACACATTCTCCTCATTGGGATGCATGGTATTGATTATTTGATTTAGCAAGAGAAGCTTTTTATTCCACCATTTTCCTTAGAATCAAAGTTTGACTATCATATGGGGCAAACTTGGATTTTCATAATAATACCCATTCTTTTGATGATTAGGCACTATAAACACATTTTCCTCATTGAGATACATGGTCTTGATGCTTTGGTTTTCAAAGAAAGTTTTTCTTTCCACCATTTTCCTTAGAATCAAAGTTTATCTACCACATGGGATAAACTTGGATTCTTACAATATTCTCCATTATTTTGGTGACTGGGCATTGTAAACATGTTCTCTTCATTTGGATACATAATTTTGATGCTTTGATTTAGCAAGAGAAGCTTTTCATTCTACCATTTTTTATAGAATCAAGGTTTGGTTATCAAATAGGACAAACTTGGAATCTAGTAATATTCTCCATCTTTTTTTTGATTGGGCACTTTAAACATATTCTTCTTATGGGGATACATAGTTTTTATGCTTTAATTTTACAGGAAAAACTTTCCTTTCCACCATTTTCCATAGAATGAAAATTTGCTCGTCAAATGGGGTAAACATGGATTCTGGTACTAATCCTTATTCTTTTGGTTATTGGGCACAATAAAAACATTCTCCTCATTGGGATACATAGTTTTGATGCTGTGGTTTTGAAAACAAAAGCTATTTTTGCAACCATGTTAATTAGAATTAAAGTTCATCCCTAAATTATCATAATGGTCTGCATTCATTTGGTGATTGGGCAGTATAAACACCTTTACCTCATTGGGATACATGGTTGATGCATTAGTTTTCCAAGAAAAGCTTTTCTTGTCATAATTTCCTTAGATTCAAAGTTCATCTCTCAAATAGGACAAACTTGGATTCTCGTAATAATCTCTATTCTTTTGGTGATTGGACACAATAAACACATTTTTCTTATTGGTATACATGGTTTTGATGCTTTGACTTGGCAAGAGAAGTTTGCATTGCATTATTTTTTTTAGAATCAAAGTTTAGAATTTAAATGGGACAGGTTTGGATTCTCATAATAATCTCTATGCTTTTAGTGATTGGGTACCATAAACACATTCTGCTTATAGGGATACATGGTTTTGATTCTTTGATTTGGCGAGAGCAGCTTTTCATTTCACCATTTTCTTTAGAATAAAAGTTCAACCCTCAAATGGGATAAACATGGATTCTTATAATAATTTTTCTTCTATTAGATATTGGGCACTACAAAAACATTCTCCTCATAGGGATACAATGTTTTAATGCTTTGATTTGGCAAGTGATGCTTTTCATTCCACCATTTTCCTTAGAATCAAAGTTCAGCATTGAAATGGGACAAGTTTGGATTCTCATAATAATCTCTATTCTTTTGGTGATTGGGTTCTATAAACACATTCTTCTCATAGGGATACACGGTTTTGATGCTTTGAATTAGCAAGAGAAGCTTTTTATTCCACCATTTTCATTAGAATCAAAGTTAAGCCCTCAAACGTGACAAACATGGATTTTTATAACAATTTCCATTTTTTTTGGTTATTGGGCACTATAAACACATTCTTCTAATGGGGATACACAGTTTTGATGCTTTGATTTGGCAATAGGAGCTTTTCATTCTACCATTTTCCTTAGGATCAAAGTGTGGCTGTCAAATGGGTCAAATTTGGATTCTTATAATAATCTCCATTCTTTTGGTGATGAGGCACTATAAAAATATTTTCCTTATAGGGATACACTATTTTTATGTGTTAATTTGGCAAGAAAAGCTTTTCATTCCACCATTTTCCAGAGAATCAAAGTCTATAAGTTATATATGACAAACATAAATCATCATAATAATCTCCATTTATTTGGTGATTGGGCACTATAAACACATTCTCCTCATAGGATATGCAGTTTTGATGCTTTAATTTGGTAAAAGAAGCTTTTTATTCCATTATTTTCTTTTGAGCCAACGCTTATCCCTCAAATGGCACGATTATGGATTCTTATAATAATCTCCATTTTTTTGGGTACTAGGCACTATAACCACATTCTTCTCATGGGGATATATAGTATTGATGTTTTCATTTAGCAGAAGAAGCTTTTTATTCTACCAGTTTTCTTAGAATGAAAGTTCAATTGTTAAATGGGTCAAATTTAGATTCTCGTAATAATCTCCATTCTTTTAGTGATTAGGTGCTATTTCTCCTCAAAGGGGTACACTGTTTTGATACTTTGCTTTGGCAAGAGATGCTTTTCATTGCTCCATTTTCCTTAGAATCAAAGTTTAGCTATCTAATGGAATAAATTTGGACACTCATACTAATTTGGATTCTCTTAGTGACTGGGCAGTATAAACACATTCTTCTCATTAGGATAAATGATTTTGATGCTTTGATTTGGAAATAAAAGCTTTTCATTCCTTTGTTTAACTTAGAATCAAAGTTCGACTGTCAAATGGGACTAAACTTAGATTCTTGTAATAATATCCATTCTTTTAGGGATTGGGTGCTATAAACACATTCCCTTCATTGGGATACACGGTCTTGATGCTTTGGTTTTCCAAAAAAAGTTTTTCTTGCCACCATTTTTCATAGAATCAAAGTTCGTTTGTCAAACGGGACTAACATAGATTATCATAAATCTTCGTTCGTTTGGTGATTGGGCACTATAAACATATTCTTCTCATAGGGATACATAGTTTTGATGCTTTGATTTGGTAAGAGAACTTTTTTATTCGACCATTTTCTTTATTGTTAAAGTTCATCTCTCAAATGAGATAAACATGGATTCTAATAATAATCTCTATTTCTTTGGGTATTAGGTACTATAAACGTATTTTCCTTATGGGGATACATAATTTTGTTGCTTTTCTCTAGTAATAGAAGCTTTTTACTTCACCATTTTTCTTAGAATCAAAGTTCAGCTACTAAATAGGAAAAATTTGCATTCTCATAATAATCTCCATTCTTTTGGTGATTGGGCAGTATAAACGCATTCTCCTCATTGGGATACACAATTTTTATGCTTTAATTTGGGAAGAAAAGCTTTTCATTCCACTTTTTTCCATCCAATCCAAGTTTGATTGCCAAATGAGACAATCACGGATTCTAGAAAAAAATCTACATTCTTTTGGTGAATGGGCATTATAAATACTCCCCTAGTAGGGATAAATGGTTTTGAAGTTTTGATTTGGCAGGAAGTGTTTTTCATTACACTATTTTCTTTAAAACCAAAGTTTATTCGTCAAATGGGACAAACTTAGATTCTTGTAAAAATCACCATTCTTTTGGAGATTGGGCACTATAAACACATTGTCCTAAGTAGGTTGCATGGCTTTGATGCTTTGGTTTTGCAGAAAAGGCTTTTTTTCACCATTTTCCTGAGAGTCAAAATTTATCTCTCAAATTATACAAACTTGGATTCTCATAATAATCTCTATTCTTTTCTTGATTGGACACTATAAACCATTCTCTTTATCAGGATACATGGTTTGATGCTTTGATTTGGCAAAATATGCTTTTCATTCCACCATTTTCTTTGGAATCAAGGTTCATCCCTTAAATGGAACAAAAAAGGATTCTTGTAATAATCTCAATTTTATTGGTGATTAGGCACTATAAACACATTTGTCTCATTGGGATACATGGTTTTAATGCTTTGATTTGGCAAGAGAAGCTTTTTATTCCACTATTTTCTTTATAATCAAAGTTTAACCTTCAAATGGGATAAACATGGATTCTCATAATAATCTCCATTTTGTTAGTTTTTAGGCACGATAAAAACATTCTCTTTATAGGGATACATTGTTTTGATGCTTTCATTTGGTAAGCGAAGCTTTTCATTCCACCATTTTCCTTGAAATCAAAGTTCAACTGTCAAATGGGATAAATTTGGATTCTCATAATAATCTCCATTCTTTTGCTAATTGGGGCACTATAAGCATATTCTTCTCATTGGGATAAACTGTTTTGATGCTTTAATTTGGCAAGAGAAACTTTTTATTCCACCATTTTCCTTAGAATCAAAGTTCAGCTGTCAAATGGGACAAACTTGGATTCTCGTAATAATGTCCATTCTTTTGAGGATTAGGCACTATTAACACATTCTCCTCATTGGGATGCACGATTTTGATGCTTTGATATTGCAAGAGAAGCTTTTCATTCCACCATTTTCCTGAGAATCAAAGTTCATTTGTCAAATAGGACAAACATTAATTATCACCATAATCTTCGTTCATTTGGGAACTGAGCACATAAATGCATTATCTTTATTGGGATACATAGTTTTGATGCTTTGATTTACTAAGAGAAGCTTTTCATTCCACCATTTTCTTTAAAGTTAAAGCTCATCCCTCAAACAAGACAAACACAGGTTCTTATAGTAATCTCCATTTTTTTTGGGTATTGGGCATTATAAACACATTCTCCTCATAAGGATACACGATTTTGATGCTTTGATTTGGCAAAAGAAGCTTTTCATTCCACCATTTTCTTTAGAGTCAAAGTTTATTCCTCAAACTGGACAAACATAGATTCTTATAATAATCTTAATTTTTTTGGCTATTAGGCACTATAAACTCATTCTCCTTATGAGGATACATAGTTTTAATGCTTTGATTTAGCAAGAGAAGCTTTTCATTCTATCATTTTTCTTAGAATAAAAGTTCAACTGTCAAATGGGACAAATTTGGATTCTCGTAATAATCTTTACTCTTTCTACCATTTTCCTTAGAGTCACAGTTCGTCTTTCAGGTGGGATAAACATAGACCATCATAATAATCTCTTTTCATTTGGTGATTGGACACTATAAATGCATTTTCCTCATAAGGATACTCTATTTTGGTGCTTTGATTTATCAAGAGAAGCTTTTCATTCCACCATTTTTCTCATAATCGAAGTTCATCCATAAAATGAGACAAACTTTGATTCTCATAATAATCTCCATTATTTTGCTAATGAGGCACTGTAAACACATTCTTCTCATTGGCATACATGATTTTGATGCTTTGGTTTTGAAAGAAAAAGCTTTTCTTTTCACCATTTTTCATAGAATCAAAGTTCATCCCTCAAATGGGCTATACTTGGATTATCATAATAGTCTTAATTTATTTGGTGATTGGGTACTATAAACACATTCTCGTTATTGGGATACACAATTTTAAGGTTTTGGTTTTGAAAAAAAAGCTATTTTTCCTCTATTTTCCTTAGAATCAAAGTTTGATGCTCATATGGGGCAAACTTGGATTATCATAATTGTCTTCTTCATTCTCTTGATTGGGCACTATAAACAAATTCTTCTCATTGGGATAGACGATTTTGATGCTTTAATTTGGCAAGAGAAGTTTCTATTCCACCATTTTTCTTAGAATCAAAGTTTGGCTGTCATATGGGACAAACTTGGATTCTTGTAATAACATGCATTTTTGGGATTGGGCGCTATAAACATATTTACCTTATTAGGATACACATTTTTTATGCTTTGGGTTTCCAAGAAAAGCATTTTTTTCACCATTTTCTATAGAATCAAAGTTCAGCTATCAAACGAGGCAAGCATGGATTATCATAATAATCTTTTTTCATTTGCTGACTGGGCACTATAAACACTTTCTCTTCATAAGGATACATGGTTTTGATGTTTTGATTTGGCAAGAGAAGATTTTTTCCACCATTTTCTTTATATTCAAAGTGCATCCCTCAAATGGGACAAATTGGATTCTTATAATAACCTCTATTTTTTTAGGTAGTAGGCATTGCAAACAAATGCTCTTTATGGGATACAAGGTTTCGATGCTTTGATTTGGCAAGAGAAGCTCTTCACTCTACCATTTTTTATAAAATCAAAGTTCAGCTATCACATAGGATAATTTTGGATTCTTCTAATAGTCTCTATTCTTTTGGTGATTGGGAGATATAAACATTTCTCCTTATTGGGATGCACAGTTTTGATCTTTTAATTTGGCAAGAGAAGCTTTTCATTCCACCATTTTCCTTAAAGTCAAGGTACGACTGTCAAATAAGACAATCATGGATTCTAGTAATAATCTACATTCTTTTGGTGAATACATATTATAAGCAATTTCTCCTCATAGGGATACAAGGTTTGATGCTTTAATTTAGCAAGAGGTGTTCTTCGTTATGCCATTTTCTTTATAATCAAAGTTAATCCGTCAAATAGGACAAACTTAGGTTCTTGTAAGAATCACCGTTCTTTTAGCAATTAGGCACTATAAACACGTTCTTCTCATTAGGTTGCATGGCTTTGTTGCTTTGGTTTTGCAAGATAAGCTTTTTTTTCACCATTTTCCATAGAGTTAAAGTTCACCTCTCAAAAGGGAAAACTTGGATTTTGGTAATAATCCCCATTCCTTTAATGATTGGGCACAATAAACCCATTCTCCTTATTGGGATACACAGTTTTGATGCTTTGATTTAGCAGGAGAAGCTTTTCATTCCACCATTTTCTTTAAAATTAAAGTTCGACCCCTAGATAGGATAAACATGGATTCTCATAATAACCTCTGTTATTTTAGTTATTAGGCATAATAGAAACATTCTCTTCATAGGGATATGCTATTTTAATGCTTTAATTTAGGAAGCAAAGCTTTTCGTTCAACCTTTTTTCTTAGAATTAATGTTTAGCTATCAAATGGGATAAATTTGGATTCTCATAATAATCTCCATTCTTTTGGTAATTGGGCACTATAAGCACATTTACTTCATTGGGATAAATTGTTTTGATGCTTTGATTTTGCAAGAGAAACTTTTCATTCCACCATTTTCCTTAGAAGCAAAGTCGACCGTCAAATAAGACAAACTTGGATTCTCATAATAATTTTCATTCATTCGGGGATAGAGCGTTATAAACACAATCTCCTCATTAGGGTACACAGTTTTGATGTTTTGGTTTGGCAAGAAAAGCTTTTCATTCCACCATTTTCCTGATAATTAAATTTTGTTTGTCAAATAGGACAAACATGGATTATCGTAATAATCTCATACTAGGCACTATAACAACATTTTCCTTATAGGGATACACATTTTTAATGCTTTAATTTGGCAAGACCAGCTTTTCATTCTACCATTTTCTTCAGAGTCAATGTTCGTCCCTTAAACGGGACAAACATGGATTCTCACAATAATCTCTGATTTTTTAGGTATTGGGCACTATAAACACATTCTCCTTATGTTGATACACAATTTTGATGCTTTGATTCAGCAAGAAAAGCTTTTCATTTCACCATTTTCCTTAGAATCAAAGTTCGGCTGTCAAGTGGAACAAATAAATTACATATATTTAATTGACATTAACATGTATAAAAATATGTGTTGTAGATTCATTTATATTAAGCTTGTATCTTTATACATTACAATAATAGATATAGATAGTTTGGTAGAAAGATTTATATTTTTTTTTCTACCATACTATTGAGGTTTATAGGATATTACTGATTCTAGTCCATCTATTTTATTTAAGACATGCAATTTGAATTCTCGTAATAATCTGCATTCTTTTGGGGATTTGGCATTATAAGCACATTCTCCTCATTAGGATAAATTGTTTTGATGCTTTGATTTCACAGGAGAAACTTTTCATTCCATTGTTTTCCTTAAAAGCAAAGTTCGGTTATCAAATAGGATAAACTTGGATTTTTGTAATAATGTCCATTTATTTAAGGATTGGGCATTATAAACACAATCTCCTTATTATGATACATGGTTTTGATGCTTTGATTTGGCAAGAGAAGCTTTTCATTCGACCATTTTCCTGAGAATCAAATTTTGACTTTCAAATGGGATAAACAAGGATTACCATGATAATCTCCATTCATTTGGTGACTGGGCACTATAAACACATTTTCCTTATAAGGATACACGATGCTTTGATTTGGCAAGAGAAGCTTTTCATTCTACCATTATTTTAGAGTCAATGTTTGTCCCTCAAAGGGGACAAACGTGAATTCTCATAATAATCCTCGTTTTCTTGGGTATTGGGCACTATAAACACGTTCGCCTCATAGGAATACATAGTTTTGATCCCTTGATTTCGCAAGATAAGCTTTTCATTCCACCATTTTCCTTAGAATCAATGTTTAGCTATCAAGTGGAACAAAGCAATAACATATATTTAATTGATATCGACATGTATGAAGGTACATATTGTAGATTCATTTATATTAAGCTTGTATCTTTATGCATTACAATAATAGATATAGATAGTTTGGTAGAAAGATTTATATTTTTTTCTACCATACTATCAAGTTTTATAGGCTACTACTGATTCTAGTCTATCATTTTATTTAAGACGTGCAATTTGGAGTCTCGTAAAAATCTGCATTTTTTTGGTGGTTTGGTACTATAAGCATATTCTCCTCATTGGGATAAATTGTTTTGATGCATTGATTTCGTAAGAGAAACTTTTCATTCCAATGTTTTCCTTAGAATCATCGGCTATCAAATGGGACAAACTTGGATTCTCGTAATAATGTCCATTTATTTAAGGATTGTTATTAGAAACACAATCTCCTCATTAGGGTACATGGTTCTGATGCTTTCATTTGGCAAAAGAAGCTTTTCATTCCATTATTTTTTTGAGAATCAAATTTTATCTGTCAAATGGTATAAACATGGATTATCATGGTAATCTCCATTTATTTGGTGACTAGGCACTATAAACACATTTTCCTTATAGGGATACACACTTTTGATGCTTTGATTTACAAGAAAAGCTTTTCATTCTGCCATTTTCTTTAGAGTCAATGTTCGTCCCTTAAATGGGACAAACATGGATTCTCATAATAATCTCTGTTTTTTTGGATATTGGACACTATAAACACATTCGCCTCATGGGGATACACAGTTTTAATGCTTTGATTTGGCAAGGGAAGCTTTTCATTCCACCATTTTCCTTAGAATTTAAGTTCAGCTGTCAAGTGGAACAAATAAATTACACATATTTAATTGATATCGACATGTATGAAAGTACATATTGTAGATTATTTATATTAAGCTTGTATCTTTATACATTACAATAATAGATATAGATAGTATGGTAGAAAGATTCATATTCTTTTTTCTACCATACTATCGAGTTTTATAGGATATTGCTAATTTTAGTCCATCCATTTTATTTAGGATGTGTAATTTGGATTCTCATAATAATCTGCATTCTTTGGTGATTTGGCACTATAAGCACATTCTGCTCGTTTGGATAAATTGTTTTGATGCTTTGATTTTGCAAGAGAAACTTTTTATTCCATCATTTTCCTTAGAAGCAAAGTTTGTCTATCAAAAGAGACAAACTTGAATTCTGGTAATAATGTCCATTCATTTAGGGATTAAGCATTATAAACACAATCTCCTTGTTAGGGTTCATGGCTTTGATGCTTTGATTTGGCAAGAGAAGCTTTTCGTTCCACCATTTTCTTGAGAATCAAATTTTGTCTGTCAAATAGGATGAACATGGATTATCATAATAATCCCCATTCATTTGGTGACTAGGCACTATAAACACATTTTCCTTATAGGGATACATAGATTTGATGCTTTTATTTGGGATGAGAAGCTTTTCATTCCACCACTTTCTTTAGAGTCAATGTTCATCCCTCAAATGGGATAAACATGGATTCTTATAATAATCTTCGTTTTCTGGGTATTGGACACTATAAACACGTTCGCCTCATGGGGTTACATAGTTTTGATGCTTTGATTTGGAAAGAGAAGCTTTTCATTCCACCATTTTCCTTAGAATCAAAGTTCAGCTATCAAGTGGAACAAATACAATACATATATTTAATTGATATCGACATGTATGAAGATACATATTGTAGATTCATTTATATTAAGCTTGTATCTTCACACAGTGCAATAATAGACATGGATAATATGGTAGAAGTATTTATATTTTTTTTATCATACTATTGAGTTTTATAGGATACTACTGATTCTAGTCTATTCATTTTATTTATGACGTGCAATTTAGATTGTTATAATAATCTACATTCTTTTGGTGATTTGGCACTATATACACATTCTCCTTATTAGGATAAATGGTTTTAATGCTTTGATTTGGAAAGAAAAGCTTTTTAGTCCTCCATTTCCTTAGAATCAAAGTTCGGCTGTCAAATGAGACAATCTCAGATTCTTGTAATAATGCCCATTCATTTGGGGATTGGGCATTATAAATACATTATCCTCACTGGGATACAAGATTCTAATTCTTGATTTGGTAAGAGAATTTTTATTCCACCAGCTTTCTTGCAATCAAAGTTTAGCTGTCAAATGGGACAAATTTGTATTCTTGTAATAATCTCCAATCTTTTGTAGAATGGGCACTATAAACGCATCCTCCTCATTAGGATACATGATTTTGATACTTTAATTTGGCAAGTGAAGCTTTTCCTTCCACCATTTTCCTTAGAATCAAAGTTTAGTTGTCAAATGAGACAATCATGGATTCTTGTAATAATCTCCATTCTTTTGGTGAATGGGCATTATAGGCACTTTCTCCTCATAGGGATACAAGGTTTTGATACTTTGAGTTGGCAAGAGGTGTTTTTCATTGCGCCATTTTCTTTAGAATCAAAGTTTGTTCGTCAAATAGGACAAACTTGGATTCTTGTAAAGATCACCATTCTTTTAGAGGTTGGGCACTATGAACACGTTTTCCTTATTAGGGTGCATGGCTTTAATGCTTTAGCTTTACAGGAAAAGCTTTTTTTTTCACCATTTTCCTTATAATCAAAGTGCATCCATCAAATGGGATGAATTTTACTTCTTATAATAATCTCTTTTCCTTTGGTGATTAGGCATGATAAACATATTCTCCTCATTAGGAGATTAGGCACTACAAATACATTCTCCTTATTAGGTTGCATGGCTTTAATGCTTTGGTTTTGCACGAAAAGCTTCTTTTTCACCACATTCCTTTGAAGAAAATTTCGTACCTTAAATGGGACAAACTTGGATTCTTATAATAATCTCTATTATTTTGGTGATTGGGTACTGTTAATATATTCTCCTCATTGGGATACATGATTTTAATGCTTTAGTTAGGCAAGAGAAGCTTTTCATTCCACCATTTTCTTTAGACTTAAAGTTTGACCCTTAAATGGGACAAACATGGATTCTCATAATAATCTCCATTCTTTTGATTATTGGGCACAATAAAAACATTCTCCTCATAGGGATACACTATTTTCATGCTTTAATTTGGCCAGTGGAGCTTGTCATTCCATAATTTTCCTTAAAAATCAAAGTTACCATTTTCTTTAGGCTTAAAGTTCGACCCTTAAATGGGACAAACATGGATTCTCATAATAATCTCCATTTTTTTTATTATTGGGCACAATAAAAACATTCTCCTCGTAGGGATACATTATTTTCATGCTTTGATTTGGCCAGTGGAGCTTGTCATTCCATAATTTTCCTCAAAAATCAAAGTTCAACTATCATATGGGACAAATTTGGATTCTCATTATAATCTTCATTCTTTTGATGATTGGGCACTAAAAACACATTCTTCTCATTAGGATAAATGAGTTTAATGCTTTGACTTGGCAAGAGAAACCTTTCCATCCACCATTTTGCTTAAAATCAAAGTTTAGCTATTAAATGGGACAAACATGGATTCTCGTAATAATATCAATTCATTTTAAGATTGGGCGCTATAAACGTATTCTCCTCGTTGGGATACATTGTCTTGATGCTTTGGGTTTCCAAGAAAAGCTTTGCTTTCTACCATTTTCCTTAGATTCAAACTTCATCCCTTAAACTGGATAAACTTGGATTGTCATAATAGTCTCCATTCATTTGGTGATTGGGCACTATAAACACATTCTCCTCATTGGTGTACACGGTTTTGATGCTTTGATTTGGCAAGAGAAGCTTTTCATTCCACCATCTTTCTTAGAATTATAATTCATCACTCAAATGGGATAAACTTGGATTCTTGTAATAATTTTCATTCTTTTGGTGATTGAGCACCAAAAACACATTCTCCTTATTGGGATACATAATATTGATGTTTTGATTTGGCTAGAAAAGCTTTTCATTTCACCATTTTCCTTAAAATCAATATTCAGCTATCAAATGGGATAAACTTGGATTATAGTAAGAATCTCCATTCTTTTGGTG
Source organism: Adansonia gregorii (assembly GCA_038382025.1). Lineage (NCBI taxonomy): Eukaryota > Viridiplantae > Streptophyta > Magnoliopsida > Malvales > Malvaceae > Adansonia > Adansonia gregorii. Next base: position 8,456,085 of record JBBYHO010000002.1, read on the forward strand.
AATAGGCATTATAAAAACTTTTTCCTTATAGGGATACGAGGTTTGATGCTTTGAATTACAAATGTTTTCTTTTACACCATTTTCTTTAAAATCAAAGTTCATTTGTCAATTGGGATAAACTTGGATTCTTGTAATAATCTCCATTCTTTTAGGGATTTGGCACTATAAACACGTTCTCCTTATTAGGTTGCATGGCTTTAATGCTTTGGTTTTGCAAGAAAAGCTTCTTTTTCACCATTTTCCCTAGAGTCAAAGTTTATGTGCAAACATGGATTATCATAATAATCTCTGTTCATTTGATGACTGGGCATTATAAACACATTTGCCTTATAGGAATACACGGTTTTTATGTTTTAATTTGGCAAGAAAAGATTTTTCTTCCACCATTTTCCCTAGAATCAAAGTTTAGCTGTCAAATAGGACAAATTTGTGTTGTCATAATAATCTCTATTCTTTTGGTGATTAGGCACTATAAACACATTCTCCTTATTGGGATACACGGTTTTGATGCTTTAATTTGACAAAGGAAGCTTTTCATTCTACCATTTTCTTTAGAATCAAAGTTTATCCGTCAAATAGGACAAACTTGGATTTTTTTAAAAATCACCATTCTTTTAGAGATTTGGCACTATAAACACATTCTCTTCATTAGGGTGCATGACTTTGATGCTTTGGCTTTACAAGAAAAGCTTTTTTTCGCCATTTTATTTAGAATCAAAGTTCATCCCTCAAGTGGAACAAACTTGGATTCTCGTATTAATCTCCATTTCTTTTCTAATTTGGTAGTATAAATCCATTCATTGGGATACACATTTCGGATGCTTTGATTTGGGAATAAAAGCTTTTGATGCCACCATTTTCCTTAGAATAAAAGTTCATCCTTTAAATGGGACAAACGTGGATTCTTGTAATAATTTCTATTCTTTTGGAGATTGGGTGCTATAAACACTATGTTTTGTCAATCTAAGCCTTCCCACTTGACTTCTCTAAAGAGTGCAAATGCGTTACTTTTAGAGATACTCTAACCCTGATCTTTCGAGGGGATACTCCAACCCTATCTTTCAACAACAATTAATCTTTTTTTCTCCTTCTTAGATTTCCATGAATACATTAAACAAACCTCGTTTAATCAAGGAACCCATATGCATCTTAAAAATTATTGATTTGATTATTCCCAAATAATCGATGCTAATTGCGAGATAAATTCCAATAGTCCATTCCTTCTCCTTATCATTGCATTGAATGATCCATGTTATGTTACTTCATTTATTGCCTTACTAATATGATTTCTTCGTGGTGATTATTTGCATTCATGTTTTCAAAATATTTTAAATAAAATTAAAGGTAATGTCCTGCGTGGGTATCTCTCGAGTACTTAAAGTGGAATATTCCATTTCAAAGTAAAATCCAGAGGTCATTTTATTAAAAATCTATATATTCCCTATCTCTCTATGGCATATATTAGATTAAATCTTTTCATTAAAACATGGATTTGTATTTCTATAAGATTCATACATTAAAAAAAGGGTTATATTGAAATAATGACAAGTTAAAATGGCAAGAATCAAAACCAAGATAAGACATAGGTATCTAGTCATGCCTAGCCCAAAATGATCTATGGTGACTCTAAGTGTTGGGCCATTTTATGATGGTCATCTAAGACCAATAAGATGAGTGATTCGTTTTATGATCCCCTTTACTGTATCATAAGTCGAGAATTCCTACATTCTCGTTCTCATCACATTACAAAAGAAAAGTTTTGGTCAAGAAGACATTTCCAAGTCAGGAAAATATTTTAAGTCATGTGCACCCATAGATACATGAGGATCCACCCCGGGGTACATTGCGATAGCTTGGCAACTCTGCTGGGAACAATATAGAGAGTTAGGCCAATAACTAGCCATGTCTTGCTAGGTTCCTAGTTCTTTCGATCTTCGATCATTATTTAACCATGACCCCCTTTTTTTTAGTTTTGTCAACTAATCTTTTGTTTGACATCATTATTAGGATTGTTCTATTTTCGAATAATGATTAGCTTAATCAAAATGGTAATATGGAAGTAAACAAAAAGGTTTGATCATTCCCTCGTCACACAGTGCGCACTTGCATGTGCATTAGTATCTCGCCAAACTCCATGGCATGGTTACAACCTAATCATTAGGAGGAACTGAGCTATTCGCCTTTGTGAGTAACCTTCCACATAGGCATGGCAATAACGTCTCGAATGCAAATTACCTATGTCTCTCATGAGTAACCCTCCACATTTGCATAGGTCTAGGATCGGGGTTCTTCGACTGTCCGTACCGGATAGAGGAGCAATTCAAATACCTATTTAGGCATCAACTTAAAACTCACATCATGAGCCCTACAAGCTAAACCATGTCAAACCACACCGAAATGCTGCTAGAATACCCAGAGAATAGGGTCACTCAGGGAAACATTCCTAACCTTTATGCTTACCATAATTATGTAGGCGACAATAAGTATACAATTGTCACCTGCATTTGCATTTTTATCATTTATCAAGGCATGTTGTCGTGCCACTTGAACAACGGCTAGCCTTTGTTTTTAGATGATGGTAAACCAAAACCATCATTCACAACGTCTTATATTGTAAGCCATTATACTATCTGAGTTATGGCTTAAAGCGCATTCGGACTAGTGGTGATGAACAAATATTACTCTAGTCATTTATTTTTCCATCAAAAGAAGATATTGCATCAGCTCATGAAGGGCAAATCGCATCTTAGTATGTTGAAATGCTGCCTGTTTCTCATCTCACTACCTTGGTTGAAACATGTTATGATTTTTTTATGTTTTTAAATTCTTTATTTCCTTACATTTTGTCTCCTGTACATTCCACTAGCTTATTTTCCCATTGTTTTTGTTTTGGTGCATGCATCATTTCATCATCACCATCATGACTATCATTATTTTGAGACAATAATTCTGGTTCTGTGTTTAGCAAGGGGCATTATTTATGGAGCAATAGCTTATCTCCACTATCGAGTCCTTAAAAAATGTCAAAACATGGTCTGAAGGTTGCCAATATCAAAATGGGATATCCTAAAGCCTAACTACATCTTAGAAATGCATAAAGAGGTCAAGATCGATTTTTGTCAGAATGATTGTTAGGAACTGAACCACATTTGGGACAATTAGGACAGCAACACGAAAAAAGCCTTCACTAAAAAGGATGGGGATATAGCTTTCTTACTTCAAGTTTAGTTGGATGGTGGCTTGTTGTGAGCAGCGGTAGAGTTTTGGAATCTAACCTACTGATGCTTCACCTTCAACCAATAAGATTTAGTCTCTACCATTATGAGTACACAGCCCTGCTCAACGTAGAAAGGGCCAAGTCAGATCAAATTTACTACAAGGCGCTAATTCTTCATTTATTCAAAAAGAGGTTGAGGTTAATTCTTGGAGTCACAGAAGTATGGGTTAACAGTCACGTTAAAGTAAAATAGAGTAACAAATGCATTTTTTGGGCTAGCTTGAAAGAGGCAGTGGTAAATCTTTCAGATCAAAAGAAAGCTCAAGATGTCTATGCTCTGGCAATCTACAAGTTCGTTATATTCCCAAAGACTTTGGGTAATGTAAAAGCGATAGCACATATTTCTTTTCTCACTTATATTGCAACATCAACCCTATTTTTGCCATTATTGCCAAAACCATCCATGCGCTCAGTTTTTGTAAAAGAACAGGAATAAAAAGGTTTATCGGGTGTGCCCCATTCTCCAGACATGGCTCCTAGGTCATCTTTGTGTTAGGAAAGGAAGAGTCAGGCAATGTGTCTTCTCCAAGATCAGTCCTCTTTCCATGGCATTAGAAGAAGAATGTCATCAAGATAAGACAGAAAAGTATTGGGTCAAGGAATTATGAAATGTCAAGGAGGAAAAAATCATGTGGAGAGCCCCATGGGCGTTCCCTTAGTCAATTGTGTATAGATATGGAGACTACACTTATGTGCCACTTTTAGGATCATGGGGAAACACCAGTTATGCTCCTCTTTTGGTGTTGCATCAATTCCAATGCCAGTGATTCATCCCATTCTTTAAGGACTTAGGACATTGGGATTTTGAATACGGAGAGCCAAATTATAAAGCAAAAGTCTATTTAGCTTTTCCAAGCTTGAAAGAAGATCCATTGTACGAAAAGTACTGGAAATGAAGCCCTACCATATTTGGATACGAAGAATGGAGACTCTATCGTATCAATGATCTGTCGGCACCACCCAACTCTGAGATACTAGAAATCCTAATAGAGGAACAACCTTTTCAAATCGAGCTACTTAAGAGGAAATTCGAATGAGAAAAGGCATCTTTGGCTACAGAAATCTCTCAACTTAAGGAGGAAAAGGGCTAGCTAGAGATAGATATCTATCTTAGGAGCAGTGAAATGGATCGAGTCATTGAAGAAAGGGATCGCTTCAAAGATGCGCTTAGGAGCCTGACCAAGGATTATGTGACCTTTAGAAAAGCTAACGAGTCCTGACGTATTGGCAAGGCACCAGTCGAATAGGAAGCGAAAGTTGCCACTCTCAATCGAGAACTAAATTAGCAGAAGGAGGAAGTCAGAACCAGCAAAGAAAAGTTCACGATGGCACGTGCTCTTGCTTTCACCTACCAACGAAGGAATCAAAGACTTAAGGAGCAAATGTGAGATACGAAAGCCACTCAAGTTAAAAATGAAGCCCCCATCCATAAAGTCTAGGAGTTAGAACAGTCTCCTCAGGATCATCAAGGCCATATCAATGAACTAACAAGGGCATCCAAGCAATGCGAACTAGATTGGTGAGCGATAATCGACCATGCACATCTAAACTACCAAGAACAACATTAGCACTTTACTGAGCAAGTTCAGATGGCTTAACGAGAGGCAGATGACATGATTGAAGTAGCTAAATCCATAAGGTGAGACATTGTACCTATGGAAGATCATGAGCGATAACTTTTAGGTTCTTTTGATCATGTGATTACACAAGGTAATCATGTTAGATACTTTCAAATGTAATCATGTCATAAAAGAAGAAACCTTTTTATGACACTATGAATGATGTTATTGATGAAGCTGTTCCAAGGATCAATTGTCTCCAATGCATAGACATATATAAATTCACCATTTTTCATTGCACTTGCATCAATCATTCATTATCTTAACTCGTCATTGCATTATAAATATTCATTAATAAATACATTTTTTAAAAAAGTCTAATACAAGAATTGGGCCATAAAAGTGTAAGGGATTCCGAAATCAATCAGGAACACAAAACCTTACATCAAGCACTGCTACAACACATGATGCTGTAAACAAATCATGGAGAGTGATCATGAAGCTCGCATTGAGTGGCTTGAGCTAATGGTCAAGGAATCTCGAGACCAGATGCTTCGCCAGCAATATAACATGCAAAATCAAATCATAAAACCTATGGAACTATGATTGCTTCTATGAAAGAAAAAAGGGTAAGCCAGCACTATTGATACAAGGAATAATCCTCCTAATGTTGAAAGTCCCCCTACCAATAATCTAGAACCTACCCTAGAGGAAACTAGACAAGAACAATGGCCTACTCTACACCTGCCACTCAGGCTCTACCAGTCATCTACTTGAATCCCATTGTGGCAGGTTAATTTATTCCTGGTACTCAAAGGGTGAATGCAGGTGTCTCATCAATAGATCCGATAACCCTTAACCATGAAGAACCAGAGAAAACATAAGGTCAAAAGTCCACCATGACTATGGTAGAAGTGAATAAATTCCATCTACTGGAAAAACACCTCTAAGTTATCAAGGGAAGTAACAAGTTTGAAACTTTTGACATGCAATCACTGTCTCTGGTGTCGACCTTATAATTCCTCCAAAATTTAAAGTCCTAAAGTTTGAAAAGTTTAATGGAACCACTAACCCTTCTGTCTATATTCGAATATACCTAAGAAAAATGGTCAGGTATGAGAAAGATGAAAAGCTCCTCATCCATTGCTTCCAACATAGCCTCATTGGGGCAGTAGCTCAGTGGTATATCAAGCTAGACAATGTGAAAATCCAATCATGGGCTGACTTGGCTAAGCCATTTCTGAATCAATACCAGCGCGTGTCGGATTGAGCATCGGATTAACTTTTCTTGATGAATTTTGAGAAGAGATCCATTGAAAGCTTTAGGGAATATGCCTAAAGGTGGAGAGAGGAAACATCCCTAGTTTATCCTCCCTTTACAGAAAAAGAGACAGTCACTTTCATCCACACCTTATGCACTCCTTATTATGAGAAACTTGTAGGAAATGCCACCAAGGAATTCACAGACCTAGTCCTCTTTGGAGAAATGATTGACGCAACCATTAAGAGTGGTAGAATGTCAGCTGGGGAAATGTCTGGATTAAGTAAGAAGCCTATTCCCAGTACAAATAAGGAAAAAGAGGCCAATACCATAAGTTATGCTAGCTTATCTTAACTAAAGGGGTATCAAATACCTGACCCTCACTACCTAAGCACACTGTATTCTCGCCTTATCACCATCCCCCCTCAGGCAATTAATGCCATAACCTATAACCCATCCTTTGCAATCTCATCCAACCCACCACAAAGTTACCCTCCATAAGTTCACCAAAATACTAATTGAGTAACCAATAATGCGCTTGGCAATCGATGTGCAAATCAACAAAGACAACATTTTGATCCAATCCTTACAACCTATAAAGAGCTCTACCAGACCTTACTCCAAAATCATTTAGTGGCCCCAATTTATGTCCCAAAAAAAAGCCACCATACCCATAATGGTACAACCTTAATGCCCACTGTGAGTACCATGTTGGGGTAGCAGGGCATGCAATTAAGAACTGCATATCTTTCAAACAACATGTACAAAATCTAATTAACTCAAAAATCTTATAGTTTGGAATGAACCAGGGACCAAATATTGCCACTAATTCTTTACCAAACCATATTGAGCCAATTGTAAACATGATCGACATTGAGAATAAACATGAAGTAAGGGCAAGCATAAAGGATGTAAAGATACTGTTATTCTTGGTCTAGCAAGCATTGATTTAGGTCAGGTTACTCAATATAACAGAAATAGTGGAAGATAATCTCAATAACTTCTATGACTTCCATATAGTTGTGGGTCATACCTTACAAACATGAAGGGAGTTTAGGTCCATGATTCAAAGAATGATGAATGAAGGCTAGATAGAATTCTATCATGAGATCACACCTACTGCTAAATCTATCAACATGATAGGAGAGAAAACCACAAAGCCACCTTATGGAAGAAATTGACCCCTCATTCTTTATGGCAAGCCAAGTTCTAAGGTTAGTTCTTCGACACCTACACCGAAGTTAGTTATGAAAGTACCTTAACAATTATCGTGTAAGAGTTATAAAGCTATCCCATGAAAATACGAGAATAAGGTAGTGATGATCAGAAAACTAACTCCCTTAACTACTATAATGGAACTGTCAGGAGTTAGTCACCTAACCCGTAGCGAAAGGTGTTCTGCTTCCCTAGCTCAAGAAAAATAGAAGGTTAATGCATCTCCAAGCACCAGTACCACTCAAGCCCAAGAAAAAATTTTGAGCCCAAAAAAGTCAAGAAAGTAATAAATGAAAGGGAAGCCATGGAGTTTCTCAAGTTCATTAAGTACAATGAATAGTACATTATGGATCAATTAAGCAAACAACCTATCAAGATTTTTGTGCTATCTTTGCTTCTTAATTTAGAGGTTCACCAAAAAGTATTACTGAAGGTGCTAAATGAAGCATATGTGCCTCCGGATGTCTCTATAGATAAGTTGGATCAGCTAGTGAACAACATCATGGTCGATAATTATATCTCCCTCACTGATGATAAGATCCCACCCGAAGATAGAGGTAGTTATAAAGCTTTGTATATCACTACCCATTGTAAGGGACATATTTTACCTAAAGTACTTATAGACAATGGGTTGACCCTTGATGTCATGCTTATGACTACATTAAGCAAACTCCCTGTCGATCAGTCTAACATCAAAAGTAGCCTTACCATAGTCTGAGCTTTTGATGGAATGTGTCGCAGAGTAATTAGGAATATCATAATCCAGCTCCAGATAGGCCTATGTACATATGAAGTGGATTTTAAAATTATGGATATTAATCCTTCTTATAACTGCCTATTAGGTAGGCCATGGATACACTACGCTAGAGCTGTCCCATCCTCTCTCCATCAAAAGCTTAAATTTATGATAGAAGACAAAGTAGTCACCATCAGAGCTGAAAAAGAAATGATCGCCACTACCTTCACCAAGGATATCTACATATAGCTTAATGAAGATACACTGTATTCATCATTCCAATCCTTCGAGTTCATCAATACGACATTTATGGGAGAAGGGTTGCCAATAGCTAAACCCTACCTATCAAAAAGTACCCACTCTGGTTTAAAAATTACTGTTGGCAAAGGTTCCCGTGTGAAAGTCAAAGTCGATAATGTTTCCATCTCTCCATAAGATATTTTGTTTGGGAGGATAAATTGATCCAAGCTAATTGGAAAAGCAAAAGGCTAAAGATGTCATGGTCATCCTAAACTGGGTGCTTAACAGCCTCTATCTCAAAGATATCGAGCCATAAAATTTATTATCCTTCCACTAAGACTTGATTTTGATGATATGGTCATGATGGAAGCCTCTGCACTTTTCCTGTACCTTTCATGTAACATTAAGAAATAAAAACTTACCTGCCCTCGCCCAAAAGCAGATAAGTGTCCTATAGAAAGGGCATTTTTTTGTCAAACATTATCAATGAAATGACTTTTGCATATATTATTCCATATTGTGTATCACTTTTCAAGCTTTTTGTCTTTATTACTCTTTTGCCCTCATTTTTATCAAAATCCCTTAGTTGTGTGTGTGCCTTATTCAATGTTTGTTTCTTGCCCTTTCAGGTGTCCTAATAATAGTGACATCGATATCTCTGATGGGTTTTTGAAGATCGATTTTGGGCAACCAATTTGCCCTAGTGTAGTTGTTCTTGAAGAAGATTTCAAAGAAAGCTCTGCACCAGTAGACCTCTTACGATTAGTTAAACAAGAGCAAAAGCAGATCATGTCCCATAAAAACCCAATGAAAATAATATATCTGGATATTCAAAAGGATCAAATGGAGTTTAAAATCAAAACCTTAATAAAATTAACAACTAAGACTAAGTTGATAGACCTACTCCAAAAATATTGAGATATATTCGCTTGGTCATATCAAGACATGCCAAGACTAGACACTGATATAGTGGTCCATAAGCTTCCCATCAAGCTTGGATGCAAACCAATCTTACAAAAGTTAAGGAGGATGACGCCAAAAATGCTCTTCAAAATTAAAGAGAAGTGAAGAAGTAGTTTGATGCAGGGTTTATTAGAGTAGCCAAATATCCAAAATAGGTTGCCAATATATTCCTAATCCTAAAGAAACATAGCAAAGTATGAATGTGGGTTGAGTATCGGGATTTGAATCAAGTTACTCGCAAGGATAACTTGCCATTACTCCATATCAACACTTTGGTAGACAACACAGATAAGAATTCTTTGTTCTCCTTCATGGATAGATTCTCAGGCTACAACCGGATCAAAATGGCACCTGAAGACATAGAGTAAACAACTTTTGTAATCATATGGAGGGCATTTTTCTTTAATGCCATTCCCTTCAGACTAAAAATTCTGGAGGAACCTATCAACTAGCCATGGTAGCCTTATTCCATATGATGCACAAAGAAACTGAGGTTTACATTAATGACATGATTGCCAAGTTAACAAAAGAGGATGAGCATGTCATAGACCTTCGAAAACTTTTTGAGCAGCTATGAAAATTTCAACTCAAATTAAATCTGCCAAGTTTACCTTTGGAGTCACTTTGAGTAAGCTGTTAGGCTTTATAATTAGGAAAAAAGGGATTGAAGTTGACCCAGACAAAGTCAAAGCCATTTAGGATATGCGACCACCTCAAACCTAAAATAAAGTGAGAAGTTTTTTAGGAAGACTAAACTACATTGCTAGCTTCATATCCCAACTTACTGACAAATGCGACCCCATTTTTTGGCTCATTCACAAACAAAATCCAAGAGAATGAAATAAGGCATGTCAAAAAGCCTTTGATAAAGTCAAACATTATTTGTCAAGCCTGCTAGTGTTGGTACTGTTGATGCCCGATCGACCTTTAATCCTTTACTTGGTAGTCTTTGCCAAGTCTATGGGTTATGTATTAGGGCAGCATGATAAGTCAGGGAAGAAAGAACAAGCAATCTACTACTTAAGCAACAAGTTCACAGATGCGAGTGCAATTACTCCGTAGTCGATAAGTTATGCTGTGCTTTATTGTGGACAGCCAAGAGACTTAGGTAGTACATGCTGTATCACACAATATGGTTGATTGCAAGGCTTGATCCTATCAAGTACCTATGAGAAGCCCCTACACTATCAAAAAGGCTAGCTAGATGGTAAGTCCTACTTTTTGAATATGACATTGCCTATAGTCAGTCAAAAAGCCATCAAAAGAGTGTGATAGTTGACTTTTTGGCAAGTCGAGTGGCAAATGACTATGAACTCTTATGTTTTTACTTCCTAGATGAAGATCTAATATGCATTTCTGAAAATGAAGATGCCTTCAACCAAGATCAATCTTGGAAGATGTATTTTGATGGAGCATCAAACGTTTTAGGACAAGGAATTAGGGCAATATTGATGTGACCTGATTGGAGCCATTATCCGTTCATAGTAAGGCTAAATTTTGATGGCGCGAATACTATCACAGAATATGAAGCTTGTGTCATAGGGCTTTAAGCAGCCATTGAGAGGGATGCCAGGATATTATAGATGTTTGGTGATTTGACCTTAGTCAACTACCAATTGAAAGGAGAGTGGAAAACTTGCGATGCCAAGCTTATGCAGTATGGGAAGCTGATAGTAGAGCTTAAGAATGAATTTGATGATATTAGTTTTCAACACTTACCTTGAGAAGAGAACCAAATAATGGATGCTTTGGCTACCTTCTTATCCATGTTTAAAGTCAACCAAGAGTCAAATGTTACTCCTATCTAGATAAGCATCTACACAACTCTGGTTCATTGTCACAGTGTCAAAAAAGAGAAGGATGGCCTACCATGGTACTATGACATCCTTCATTACATCAAGGGTCAGCAATATCCTAAACATGCAACCGAGACTGATAAAAAGACTATAAGAAGGCTAGCTATGGGTTTTGTTCTTAATGGCAAAATCTTATACCAAAGGAGTCATGATCAAGTATTTCTCAAATGTGTTGATACTCTTAAAGCCAAAAAAATCGTAGAAGAAGTTCATGAAGGGATTTATGGCACATATACTAATAGACATCGGATGGCCAAGCAAATCATGAGAGCAGGTTATTATTGGTTGACCCTTGAGAGAGATTGCATCAATTATGCTCAAAAATTCCATAAATGTCAAATCTATGCTAACAAGATTCATGTCCCTCTAGCACCACTTCATGTTATGACGGCCCCATGGCCCTTCTCTATGTGAGGCATGGACATGATCAGGCTAATCACCTCTAAATCATCCAATGGGCATCATTTTATCTTAGTAGATTGACTATTTCATCAAATGGGTAGAGGCAACCTCGTATGCTAATTTACTAGATCGACTGTCTGTAAGTTAGTCAAGTGGGATATTATCTATAGATATGGGCTCCTAAACCAAATCATCACAGACAATGCAAGCAACTTGAATAATAAATTGATGCAAGATGTCTGCTCATAGTGCAAGATGTCTGCTCATAATTCTATCCCTTATCGTCCAAAGATGAATGGGGCAATTGAGGCAACTAACAGAAACATTAAAAGAATAGTTGAAAAAGTGGCCAAGACTTACAAAGAATGGCATGAGAAGCTATTCTTTGCACTTCATGCCTACAGGACCTTAGTTCGTATTTCCACAGGTGCTACCCCATTTTCTTTTTTCTATAGGATGAAAGCTGTATTGCCTCTCAAAGTCGATATTCTTTCTCTCAGAGTCTTGATAGAAACCAAACTTGAAGAATCTGAATGGGTCAAGAACAGATACGACCAGCTTAACTTTATCAAGGAAAAATGCATGAAAGCCATCTACCATGGTCAATGTATCAAAGACGCATGATTCAAGCCCACAACAAAAAGATGCACCCACGATAATTCCACCCAAGTGAATTGTATAGAAGAAGATCCTTCTAATTCGTAAAGATGCACAGGGTAAATGGATAGAACTGTATGCCATGAAGCAAGCCTTCTCTAAAGGGGCCCAAATCTTGTCAGAAATGGATGGCAATGTCTTACCCAACCCAATCAACTTAGATTTCATCAAAAAATGCTACACATAGAGGGCGAACACCTGAAAATGCATCTTTCTTCAAAAAACAAAACAACAACAAAAAAGAGCAAAAAAAATAAACAAAAAAAAGCAAAAAAAAACAAAAGTGGTTCATATGAAAATCTGAAGAAGGCGTCTTGGCAAAACCTAACTATAGTTGAAAACCCACAAGGGTGACTTGAGAAGATCAATTTTGATGGGGCATGAACTGAGAGTACCTACAAGATAATGTAAAGCAATCCTAGAGATTTTTCGAAGATCAGCTCAAGCTAGACACATTCATTATTCAAGAAAGATTCTGAAAAGCACCTAAAAAATATCCATGTTATGATTGTCAGAGGCATCTCTTGCCCAAAAGATCATCTTTCTCACTACCCTGTTAATTGCTTATCAAATAGTCTATTGAGTTATGTCTCTTTGTCATCATGAATAAATATTGCCTTGTTTCTTTTAACCCCTCATACAATTCATATTGCACTTGTTATTTAATTGATAATGTTTGATAATCGACTGAAATATGCATTAGGACATCTTGATATTACATCAAAAGGAAAAAAAAAAGCATAGGGAACTTTGCTCGCACCCTAATCATCAAGATCATATACTTTTCATATCCAAGCACTCACTTGGCATGACCATACAGCAAACCATTTCTTGCTCTTACAAACCACATCTCAAGAAAAACCATTTTAAGCTAACCAAAAATTAACCCATGTGTTCTATCATGATCCTATTGAAACCAGAGGTATTAACCTAATTAGGCAAACAGTCTCCAAATTGTTGATAATGCTTCTATTTGTCAGGAAAATGATTGAGCCTTCCGAATCGATAAGCGTAACAGTCCAAGTTTTTTAGACTAAATTTTTGGTCATATCCCTAATGGAGCTAGGACAACCTACAATCCCTAGCAGGATTAAGAAAATTTTTACTTATAGTCGCATCAAAGATAAATTGCCATCCCAAAGAGAGTCTGAATGATGTATAAGAGAAACTACGACTATCCCCCATATTAGACTTCACATCATGCAATCATGATAGCATTCCATATCATGCATTCACATTACCATCTTACATCATCATTTTAACAATATCACTTCAAGCCAGGTTTGCTGAACCTCTAAAAAATTCCTAGTAAGAAATCTAAGCTTCACAAACCAAGTGCCATTCAAGTAAGGTCCTTTTCTTTTCATCACCTCATGTTAAAACCCTTTTTATCAAGCAACTACTTTCATAGGGCCAGTGTTAAAAAAATTGCTTTCCAAAAATTATTGTCAAGAAGAAAACCTTTTGTTGAGAACATTCATCAGAAGCTTTGTCAAGCATTTTGTTAAAAACTAGTGTCAAAACCTTTTCATTAGGAAATTTTGTCATTAACCTTTGTTAAGAAAAACTTGTATTAGAAGTTTTATCAAAAAAAATGTTATCAGCACCTTTTCAAAGCTTATATGTTAGTGGCACACTTTTAAGCCCATAAGTTAGTGGCACCCCTTAAAAAACCATAACTCAATAGCACCTTTTTAAAGCCCACAAGTTAGTGGCACCTTCTCAAAGCCCATAAGTCAGTGGCACCACTTTAAAGTGCATAAGTCAGTGGCACCCTTTAAAAAAGCCCATAAGTCAGTGGCACCCATTTAGAGCCACAAGTCATTGGCATCTTTTCTAAACCCATAAGTCAGTGGCATTATTTTCGAAGCCCACACGAGCTAGTGGAACCCAAGTCTAAGTCAAAGCCTATAAAAGCTGATGGCATCCAAGTCCAAGTCAAAGCCCACATGAGTGGTGGCACTTAGTCTAAGTCAAAGCCTGCACGAGCTAGGGGCACCTGAGTTGAAGCTTACAAGAACTGGTGAGACCAAGTTTAAGTCAAAGTTCACACAAGTTGGTGACAACCATATCAAAAATCCATCTTACTTTGCATAAAGGTTAAACCGTAGAAAACCTAACGCCCTAGTGTTTTAGAAGTGTCAATCCACCTTTGTACAAAATAATGTCTATTTGTCTTTGCCCTATTCTTGATTCTCAGAAACGGTCAAAGAGGGCTAGCTATAGATACCTTATTTTATTTGAGCTAATTTGCAGTAATTTAGGGCATGAACATGAAAGGGGGCGATGATCGCCGGGCATTTTTCATAGTTTAAGCATTTTTGACTCACCTACCATTGATCCAAAACTTGATTTTAACTTGTTTTTTTCTGCATAACAAAAGATTAAAACACGAATCATATTATGAATTTAGACTTTTAAATTAATCAAAACATTTTTTTGAAGTCTAAATTAGATAAAAAGTTCAATGTCACATGATCACCTTACTTCCTAGCTTGTTAACCAATATCACCATCAGCCACCCTATTTGCTGGAAAATCATTTCAGCATTTAAACCAGCCACCCTATGTCCATTACATTGGCAACAAGTTGCTCCATACAGCCACCCTATAGCCACCAAGCTGACACCACTTTGTCCCCCTTAAGAAATGACGAAAACACTTATAAATTGGCTCTAAAATGCTGGTATAAATAGACCACTTCTATCTTAGCTAAAAAAGGTCAGAGTACAGTTCATTTTCAGTTTACAAAACCATTCCTACACCAAGAAAACCTGAATCCCGTAGCTCTTCACCCATCACCCAAAAATAGCCCCAAAACACTCATTCCCTAACCATTACACATTGTAGAAATCACCCTTATCCATACCAAAATGAAAAGCTCATTATTTCTCTCTTTTTCTTGCTTATTAATGACAAAGAAAGAAAGGAAATCCAAGCCATCTCTACTGCTCCAATTATTTAGCCGAGAAGTGAAGTTTTGTTGGTATAACTTCTCACTTTATCACTTTTAGTTTTTATTTTTTAGCATCTTCATCATTTTAGTGAGCTCTCTCTATTTCCATCACCCTCTTAGGATTATCAAGCATTTTTATGGCTTGTGGTTGTGATAGTTTAGGATTTCGATGCCTTAATGCCCTTTTGATGTGAAAAATGCCTTATTTCACCCCTATTAGTTTGATATCTCTTGCTCATGCATTTTATGCCATATCCAAGCATCTTGTTATCCTTAATCCATGCATGAATAATTAGCCTGACACATTTTAAGCACATTTATACATTATCTTGCATGAAACCTTCTCATTTTTAGCATCCATAACATTTTCTTGTTAAAATACGCAATGATTTATTTGTGTAGACCATTGGTAAAGTTAGCATCCCTATTCATGTTATGTGTTATCCCCTTGTATGTTTGTTGTCTTCTCTTTGTCAAAATGCATGTTCGACTGCTATCAAAAGCTTATTTTTAAAACCCCCAAGCCAAGCATGTTAACCTTAACCAATGAAGATTAGGATGGAGTTAGCATTTTCCTTAAAGCTAGCAACATATCTTAGGGAAAGTTAAGTTTTTCAGATATGGAACCTTGATTAAACTAGCTTAAATCTTTTGATTTTGAAATGAAATGGCCTTACAATTATTCCCTAAATGTTTATGCCTTGTTTAAGTCTAAATCATAAGGGGTATGATCAATAGGTTGTTTCATCATCTCAAACTACTCTGGGGTTATGCAAATGAGTTTATGATACTCATGCCACTCTTTCCCTTTAGTCATTAGACATTCGAACATCAAGGACTCGAGCTTGGACTTGTAGACATAAAAGAAATGAGAGATATCCCCTGCTTTGCTTTATCCCTTGTTGGCAGCGTAATTGTTGCAAATTTAAAAATCATTGTAAAATTCTAAACAATTTTTCATTAATTTTGTGCTATTTTTGTCTCAAAATATGTTGAATCATCTTTAAAATAACGGCTAAGAGAGTTATGATTTTGCAAATATAAACTGTCCAAAACCTCTGAAATCTAAACATGCATTCTAGTTGGGCTTTTCAGACCTACTAATTGATTTTTCCAAATTTTGAAAACATTTTTCCTAAAAGATTCATGAAATCCCCTCTTCAAAAAGGTATTGCTTGTGATTTTTTTATACCAAATGAGTTTAGGGTGATTTTTCAAATTTTGACACAACTTGTCCCTTATATGCTCTGCCAGCAACTTAATCGGTCCAAACTTGAAAATTTATTCCCCCAAAAAATGACTTTTTAGGATATGGGGTATATTTTTAGATTGACCCTCATCGAGTTAGTTTTCTAGCGGTATCTTGTCCACCCTCTAAATCAATCAAACTGATTTAAAATAAATTCGAGAAGCAGGATAGCATGATGCTATCCCCTGTTTTTGATTATGATCAAAATTGAGTTGTTCTCCCAAATCTTATCTCAAGACATTCAAATGTTTTTATATCACCCCAATCAAATTTGAGATCACGCTTTGACTACCCCATTGGCTCTTATCACGGCATAAACTCATTTTACATCTTTATCATCCTCATTCACTATAATTTCTTATACCAAAAGTTGTCAAAATCTCACTCATTTTCCAAATCACTAAGTTTTGTCAATTTAAGCTTTCCTACTAGACTTCTCTAAAGAGTGTCAAATATGTCACTTTTAGGGATACTTCAACCTCGATCTTTCGAAGGATACTTCAACCTCACTCTTAAAAATTATCAATATTTAAAAATCTTTATTTGTCAAAATGATTTCTCATCTAAGGGGACACTCTAACCCCAACCTTTTGAGGGGATACTCTAAACCCACTTCTTAAAATTGTCAAGATTTAAAATTCTTCCTTTGTCAAAAATTATTTGCCATTCACGAGGATACTCCAGCCTTATCTTTCGACTATAATTAATCTTTTTTTCTCTTTATTGGATTTTCACAAATATGTCAAACAAGCCTCGTTTAATCAAGAAACCCAGATGCATCTTGAAAATTATCGATTTGGTTATTCCTAAATAATCGATGCCAATTGCGAGATAAATTCCAATAGTCCATTCTTTCTCTTTATCATTGCATTAAATGATCCATGTTATGTTACTTTATTTATTGCCTTACTAATATGATTTCTTTGTGGTGATTATTTGCATTTATGTTTTCAAAACATTTCAAATAAAATTAAAGGTAATGTCCGGCATGGGTATCTCTCCAGTACCTAAAGTGGAATATTCCATTTTCAAAGTAAAATCCAAAGGTCATTTTATTGAAAATCTCTATATTCACGTATCGTCAGGGCATATATGAGATTAAATCTTTTTATCAAAACATGGATTTGTATTTTATAAGATTCATACATTAAAAGAAGGGTTATATCAAAATAATACCAAGTTAAGATCTCAAGAATCAAAATTGAGGTAAGACATAGCTAGTAAGGTACCAATTACAGGTGTTATGCAGAGGTTTGTATCTCATCGTGTGTAACCAACTCCCGAACCCAAATGATGAATCATTGTATTTCGTGGACCATGGGATCAATGTTTTGAGTTTTATAACTCAAAGCATAGGTTTCAATAGGCATCTGGTCATGCCTAGCCCAAAATGATCAATGGTGACTCAAAGTGTTGGCCATTTCATGACGGTAATCCGAGACTAATAAGATGAGCGATTCGTCTTGTGGTCCCCTTTACTCTATCATAAGTCAAGAATTCATATATTCTCATTCTCATCACATCGTGAAAGAAAAGTTTCAGCCAAGAAGACATTTCCAAGTCGGGAAAATATTTTAAGTCGTGCGCATCCATAGATCCGCGATGATCCACTTGGGATACGACGTGATGAATCCCAGTTTTACTCATTTCATGGACAAACTTTGATTACAAGAAAAATCATGGAAAAAA
Organism: Adansonia gregorii; assembly: GCA_038382025.1. Classification (NCBI taxonomy): domain Eukaryota; kingdom Viridiplantae; phylum Streptophyta; class Magnoliopsida; order Malvales; family Malvaceae; genus Adansonia; species Adansonia gregorii. Next base: position 8,474,144 of record JBBYHO010000002.1, read on the forward strand.
AGCTTTTCCTGCAAATCTAAACAACAACATCGTTTGTCCTAATACGGAGAACATGATTGGAGTGCCCAATCACAAAAAAAGGCACATTATTATGAGAATCCAAGTTTGATACAATTTATGGAGAAAATGGTGGAATGAAAAGCTTTTCTTGCAAACCCAAAGAATCAATATCATGTATCGTAATATGGAGAACATGATTTTAGTGCCCAATCACAAGAAGAATGTAGATTATTATGAGAATCCAAGTTTAACTCCTTTGATCGATAAACTTCGATTATAAGGAAAATTAGGGAAAGAAAAGCATTTCTTGCAAATTGAAAGCATCAATCGTATATCCTAATATGGAAAACATGATTATAGAGCCCAATCACACAAAGAATGGAGATCATTATGAGAATCCAAGTTTGACTCATTTTACAAATGAACTTTGATTATAAGGAAAATGGTACAATGAAAAGCTTTTCTTGCTAATCCAAAGCATCAAGATTGTGTATATTAATGTCGAGAACATGTTTGTAGTGCCTAATCACAAAAAGAGTGTAGATTATTTTGAGAATCTAGGTTTGACTTATTTGATGGAGAAACTTTGATTATAAGGAAAATTATAGGAAGAAAAGCTTTTCTTACAAATCAAAAGCATCGATATCATGTGTCCAATGAGGAAATCATGATTATAGAGCCAACAACAAAAAGAATGAAAACTATTACGAGTATCCAAGTTTGTATCATTTCATGGATGAACTTTGATTTAAGGAAAATGGTGGACAGAAAAGCTTTTCATGCAAATCCAAAGCATTAATATCATTTATCCCAATATGGGGAGCATGATTGTTGTGCTCAAGCATAAAAAGAATGGAGATTATTATGAAAAGCCAAGTTTGACACATTTCACAGATGAACTTTAACTATAACAAAAATGGGGGAAAGAAAAGCTTTTTCTAAAAATCTAAAGCATCAATATAATGTATCCCAATATGAAGAACATAATTGTTGTACCCAATCACAAAAAGAATGAAGGTTATTATGAGAATCCAAGTTTGATACATTTCATGGATGAAGTTTGATTATAGGAAAAATGGTGAAATTATAAGCTTTTTAAGCAAATCTAAAGCATCAATATCATGTATCCTAATGTGCAAAACATGATTGTAATGGCCAAGCATAAAAGGAATGGAGATTATTATGAGAATCCAAATTTGACTCATTTGATGGACAAACTTTTGTTATAAGAAAAATTATGGAAACAAAAGCTTTTCCTACAAATCAAAAGTGTCAATGGTTTATCCCAAAGTGAAGAACATGATTATGGTGCCCAATCGTGTAAAGAATGGAAAGTATTATGAGAATCCAAGTTTGACTTATTTTACAGATGAACTTTGATTACAAGGAAAACAGTGGAAAGAAAAGCTTTTCTTGCAAATCCAAAGCATCAGTATAATGTATCGCAATGCGGAGAACATGATTGTAGTGTCGAATCATAAAAAGAATGGAGATTATTATGAAAATCCAAGTTTGATACATTTCACAGATGAACTTTGATTATAAAGAAAATGGTGGAATGAAAAGCTTTTTGTGCAAATCCAAAGCATCAATTTGTGTATCCCAATGTGGAAAACATGATTGTATTGCCTAAGCACAAAGAGAATGGAGATTATTATGAGAATCTAAGTTTGATACATTTCACAAATGAACTTTGATTATAACAAAATGGTGGAATGAAAAGTTTTTCTTGCAAATCTAAAGCATCAATATCATGTATCATAATATGCAGAACATGATTGTAGTGCCCAATCATTAAAAGAATGTAGATTATTATGAGAATCTGAGTTTGACTCATTTGATGGACAAACTTTGATTATAAGGAAAATCATGGAAAGAAAAGCTTTTCTCGTAAATCTAAAGCATTAATATCATGTATCCCAATGTGGAAACCTAATTATCTTGCCTAATTACACAAAGAATTGAGACTATTATGAGAATCCAAGTTTGACTTATTTCATAGATTAACTTTGATTATAGGAAAAATGATGGATAGAAAAGCTTTTCTTGCAAATCTTAAGCATTAATATCTTGTATCCCAATATGGAGAACACGATTGCAGTGCCCAAGCACAACAAGAACGGAGATTATTATAAGAATCCCTGTTTGATACATTTCATAGATGAACTTTGACTATAAGGAAAATGGTAGAATGAAAAGCTTTTTCTGTAAATCCAAAGCATCAATATCGTGTATCCTAATGTGGAGAACATAATTGTAGTGGCCAAACATGAAACGATAGTGGATTATTATCAGAATCCAAGTTTGACTCTTTGATGGACAAACTTTGATTATAGAGAAAATGGTGGGAAGAGTAGCTTTTCTTGCCAATCCAAAGCATAATTATCATGTAACCCAATATGGAGAACATGATTATAGTGCCCAATCACAAAAAGAATGTAGATTGTTATGAGAATCCAAGTTTGAAATATTTCACAGATAAACTTTGAATATAAGGAAAATGGTGGAATGAAAAAATTTTCCACCAAATCCAAGGAATCAATATCGTGTATCACAATGTGGGAAAGATGATTGCAGTGCCCAAACATAAAAAGAATGTAGATATAAGAATCCATGTTTGACTCGTTGGTGGACAAACTTTGATTATGGGGAAAACGGTGAAAAGAAAAGCTTTTCTTCCAAATCTAAAGCATCAATATCGTGTATCTCAACGTGTAGAACATGATTGTAGTGCCCAATCACAAAAAGAATGGAGATTATTAATAGAATCCAAGTTTGGCACATTTCATGGATAAACTTTAATTATCGGGAAAGTTGTGGAATGAAAAGCTTTTCTTGCAAATCCAAAGCATCAATATCATGTATCCCAATGCGGTGAACATGATTGTAGTGCTAGTCACAAAAAGAATGTAGATTATTATGAGAATCCATGTTTGACTTATTTGATGGACAAACTTGGATTACAAGGACAATCATGGAACGAAAAGATTTTCTTGCAAATCTAAAGCATCAATATCATTTGTCCCAATGTGGAGAACATGATTTTAGTGCCCATCACAAAAAGAAGGTAGATCATTATGAGAATCCAAGTTTGATACATTCAACAAAATGGTGGAATGAAACACTTTTCTTGCAAATCCAAAGCGTTAATATCGGGTATCATAATATGGAAACCATGTTTGTGGTGCCCAATCACAAAAAGAATGTAGATTATTATAAGAATCCAAGTTTGACTCATTTGATCGACAAACTTTAATTATAAGGAAAATCGGGGAAGGAAAAGCTTTTCTTGCAAATTAAGAGCATTAATCATGTATCCTAATGTAGAGAACATGATTATAGTGCTCAATCGCACAAAAAATGGAGATCATTATGAGAACCAAGTTTAACTCATTGTACGGATGAACTTTGATTATAAGGAAAATGGTGCAATGAAAATCTTTTCTTGCTAATCCAAAGCATCAAGATCGTGTATTCCAATGTGGAAAGCATGATTGTAGTGCCCAATCACAAAAAGAATGTAGATTATTTTGAGAATCTAGGTTTAACTCATTTGATGGAGAAACTTTGATTATAAGGAAGATTATGAGAAGAAAAGCTTTTCTTGTAAATCCAAAGCATCAATATCATGTGTCTAATGAAGAAAACATGATTGTAGAGCCAACAAAAAAAAGAATGAAGATTATTATGAGTATCCAAGTTTGTATCATTTCTTGGATGAACTTTGATTATAAAGAAAATGGTGGATAGAAAATCTTTTTGTGCAAATCCAAAGCATCAATGTCGTTTATCTTAATGTGGAGAACATGATTGTAGTGCTCAAGCATAAAAAAAATGGAGATTATTATGAGTAGCCAAGTTTGATACATTTCATAGATGACTTTAACTATAATGATAATGGGGGAAAGAAAAGCATTTCTTACAAATCCAAAGCACCAATACATGTATCCCAATACGGAGAATATGATTGTTGTGCGCAATCACAAAAAGAATGCATATTATTATGGGAATCCAAGTTTGATATATTTTAGGGATGAACTTTGATTATAGGGAAAGTGGTGGAATGAAAAGCATTTAAAGAAAATCCAAAGCATTAATATAGTGTATCCCAATGTGGAGAACATGATCATAATGCCAAATTAAAAAAATGGAGATTATTACGAGAATCGAAGTTTGACTCATTTATGGACAAGCTTTGATTATACGGAAATCATGGAAAAAAAAACTTTTCTTGCAAATCAAAAGCATCAATCATGCATCCTAATATGGAAAACATTATTGTGGTGCCTAATTGCACAAAGAATTTGGATAATTATAAGAATCCAAGTTCAAATCATTTTACAAATGAACTTTCATTGTAAAGAAAATGGCAAAAGAAAAGCTTTTCTTGTAAATTCAAAGCATCAATATCACGTATCCCAATGTCAAGAACATGATTGTAATGCCCAATCACAAAAAGAATAGAGATTATTATGAGAATCTAGTTTGACTCGTTTGAGGGACAAACTTTGATTATAAGGAAAATCATGGAAGAATGCTTTTCTTGCAAATAAAAAGTAGCAATGTGTATTCCAATGTGGAGAACATGATTATGGTGCCCAATTGTACAAAGAATGGAGATTATTATGAGAATCTAAGTTTGACTCATTTTAAGGATGAATTTTGATTATAAGGAAAATGGTGGAAAGAAAAGCTTTTCTTGCCAATCCAAAGCATCAGTATCGTGTATCCCAATGTGGAAAACATGGTTATAGTCCCAAATCACAAAATTAATGGGGATTATTATGAGAATCCATGTTGATACATTTCATGGATAAACTTTGATTATAAGGTAAATGGTGAAATGAAAAGCTTTTCGTGCAAATCCAAAGCATCAATATCGTGTATCCCAATGTGGGTAACATGATTGTAATGCCCAAGCCCAAAAAAGGAGATCATTATAAGAATCCAAGTTTGATATATTTCACGGGTAAACTTTGATTATAACAAAATGGTGGAATGAAATGCTTTTCTTACAAATCCAAAGCATCAATATAGTGCATCACAATATAGAGAACATGATTATAGTGCCCAATCATAAAAAAAATGTAAATTGTTACGAGAATCCAAATTTGACTCATTTGATGGACAAACTTTGATTGTAGGAAAAATCGTGGAAGTAAAAACTTTTCTTGCTGATCCAAAGCTTAATGTCATTATCCCAATGTGGAGAATCTGATTATATTGCCTAACTGCACAAAGTATTGTGGTTATTATAAGAATCAAGTTTGACCCATTTCACGGATGAACTTTGATTATAAGGAAAATAGTGGAAAGAAAGGCTTTTCTTGCAAATCTAAAGCAATAGTATCATGTATCCAAATATGGAGAACAAGATTCCAGTGCCCAATCACAAAAAAAATGTAGATTATTATGAGAATCCAAGTTTGATACATTTCACGGATGAACTTTGATTATAAGGAAAATGGTGGAAAGAAAAGCTTTTCCTGCAAATCCAAAGCATCAATATCATGTCTCCCAATGTGGAGAACATGATTGCTATGCCTAATCACAAAAAGAATAGAGATTATTATGAGAATCCAAGTTTAACACATATCATGGATGAACTTTGATTATAAGGAAAATGGTGAAATGAAAAGCTTTTTGTGCAAATCCAAATTATTAATATCATGTATCCCAATGTGGAGAATATGATTGTAGCACCCAAGCACAAAAGGAACGAATATTATGATGAGAATCCAAGTTTGATGCATTCCACAGATGAACTTTGATTATAACAAAATGATGAAATGAAAAGCTTTTCCTACAAATCCAAAGAATCAATATTGTGTATCACAATGTGGAGAACATGATTCTAGTGCCCAATCCTAAAAAGAATGTAGATTATTACGAGAATCCAAGTTTAACTTTTTGATGGACAAACTTTGATTATAAGGAAAATCATGGAAAGAAAAGCTTTTCTTACAAATCTAAAGTATCAATATGGTGTATCCTAATCTGGGATTATATTGCCCAATAGCACAAAGAATGGAGATTATTATGAGAATGCAAGTTTGACTTAATCCACGGATGAACTTTGTTTATAAGAAAAATCATGGGAAGAAAAGCTTTTCTTGCAAATCCAAAGCATCAATATCATGTGTCCAATGAGGAGAACATGATTGTATTGCCTATAACAGAAAGAATGGAGATTACTATAAGAATCTAAGTTTGACACATTTAATGGATAAACTTTGATTATAAGGAAAATATGGAATGAAAAGCTTTTCTTTCAAATCTAAAGCATCGGTATTGTGTATCCCAATCTAGTGAACATGATTGTAGTGTCCAAACATAAAAAGAATACAGATTATTATGAGAATCCAAGTTTGACTTATTAGGAGGGAAACTTTGATTATAGAAAAAATGCTGGAAAGAAAAGCTTTTCTTGCAAATCTAAAGCATCAATATTGTGCATCCTAATATGGAGAACCTGATCATATTGCTCAATCACAAAAAGAATGGAGATTATTATGAGAATCCAAGTTCGATACATTTCACGGATAAACTTTGATTATAAGGAAAATGGTGGAATGAAAAGCTTTTCTTGCAAATTGCAAGCATCAATATCGTGTATCCTAATGTCGAGAACATGATTGTAACGCCTAGTCACAAAAAGCATGGAGATTACTATAAGAATCTAAGCTTGACTTATTTAATGGACAAACTTTGATTATAAGGAAAATCATGGGAAAAAAGCTTTTCTTGCAAATTGAAAGCATCAATTGTGTATCCCAATATGGAGAATATGATTATGGTGCCCAATCGCACAAAGAATGAAGCTTATTATGAGAATCCAAATTTAACTCATTTTATGAATGAACTTACAAGGAAAATAATGGAAAGAAAAGCTTTCATTGGAAAACCAAAGAATCAGCATCGTGCATCCTAATATGGAAAACAAGATCGTAGTGTCCAATGACAAGAACAACAGAGATTGTTATAAAAATCCAATTTTGATATGTTTCATGGATGAACTTTGATTATAAGGAAAATGGTGTAATGAAAAGCTTTTCATGCAAATCCAAAGCATTAATATCGTATGTACCAATGTGGAGAACATGACTGTAGTGCCCAAACATAAAAAGAATAGATATTATTATGAGAATCCAATTTTGATACATTTCACAGATGAACTTTGATTATAACAAAATGATGGAGTGAAAATTTTTACCTGCAAATCCAAAGCATCAATATTGTGTATCATACGATAGAGAACATGATTGTAGTGCCCACTCATAAAAAAATGTCGATTATTACAAGAATCCAAGTTTAACTTATTTGATGGACAAACTTTGATTATAAGGAAAATCATGGAAAGAAAAGCTTTTCTTACAACTTTAAAGCATCAATATCATGTATCCTAATGTGAAGAACCTGATTATATTGCCCAATCACACAAAGAATGGAGATTATTATAATAATCCAAGTTTGACACATTTCATGGATGAACTTTCACTTTATCAAAATGGTGGAATGGAAAGCTTTTCTTGCAAATCTAAAGCACCAATATCGTGTGTCCAACAAGGTGAACATGATTGTAGTGCCTACAACAAAAGAATGCAGATTACTGTGAGAATCCAAGTTTGACACATTTCGCAAATGAACTTTAATTATAAGGAAAAAGGTGGAATGAAAATCTTTTCTTTCAAATCCAAAGCATTGTTATCATATATCCTAATGTGGTAACGATTGTTGTGTCCAAACGAAAAAAGAATGTAGATTATTATGAGAATCCAAGTTTGACTTATTGGTAGGCAAACTCTGAATATATGGAAAATAGTGGAAAGAAAAGCTTTTCTTACAAATCTCAAGCATCAATATCATGCATCCCAATGTGGAGAACCTGATTATATTGCCCAATCACAAAAAGAATGGAGAGTATTACGAGAATCCAAGTTTGATACATTTCACAGATGAACTTTGATTATAAGGAAAATGGTGGAATGAAAAACTTTTCGTGCAAATCCAAGCATCAACATCGTGTATCGTAATGTGGAGAACATGATTGTAATGCCCAAGCATAAAAAGAATGGAGATTATTATGAGAATCCAAGTTTGATACATTTCACGAATGAACTTTGATTATAGGGAAAATAGTGGAATGAAAAGCTTTTCGTGTAAATCCAAAGCATCAATATCATGTGTCCAAATATGCAAAACATGATTGTAGTTGTTAACCTTGATATAACAAATAAAATTAAGTTAAATTAATACTCAACTTGGTATTTGTGTTTAAATTGAAAAGCCTTAAAAATGCTAAGTTTGTAATTTGTCAAAAATTATTGAGATGTGTTTGAGTCAACAAAAATGATTTCACAAATAGTTTTGAAGCTTAGTATCAATACAAAGAACATATGTATCGATACTATGCATAAACCCCTCAAATGTATCAATACAATGAACATATGCATCGATATAGGTTGTTTAGTATTGATATTCACTCTATGAGTATGGATACAGGGCTTGGTAGTAGCCAAAGTTTGTATGAAACCTTTAATGTATCGATATAGGTTGCCTGGCATCGATATTCACCCCATAAGTATCGATACAAGGCTAGGTAGTAGCCTAGGTCTGGCTAAAACCCTCATATGTATTGATACAAAGGTATTTGATCGATAGTACTTGCTTAGTATCGATACTCAGACCCCAACTATTGATACAATAAGTTGTAACGGTTATCTTTTTGAATCATGTATCGATACTATAGTGCGGGATTGAATGAAAATAAGCATTTATGAAGGCTACAACTGCTCTCCAACCACCACATTAAATGCCCAACTTTTGTGAATCGATTTGCAGCTATAAATAGAGGTTCCAAACGCTGAAGAGGTAGGGATCAGATTTTGTTGAATCATTGAACAACAAAAGCTCAAATTCATCAGATTCATTATTTTCTACTTACATTAGTTCATACTCTTTAAGTCCATTTTTATCTTATTTTCCTTGTACTTAAATTCAGGCAAACATCTACCTACTAGAGGTTCAATTAGTTTGCAAATTACTTCTTTCATTTCAAAGAAAGGGGTTGTGTGAAAGTAAGTGAAAATATTTGAGAGTTTGGCATATAATTCTCAAAATAATTGAAAGGTTCTATCTAAGCCTTAAAAAATAGTTGTGTAAAGTTATATCTTAGCCGTAATGGTAACAATTTTCTTAGTGAATTATGGGAATCACCTTAGTAAGAAAGTGCCAAGAAGAGAAGACGTAGGTGCCGAATTAAAAGATTGAACCTATATACATCCATTGTCAATTTTTCTCTCTCCCTTATCTTATTTTAATTTTCAATTTTACAAAGTTCTTATATAACCAATTCACCCTTTCTTGGTTCAATCTCTCATTTGAAGCTAACAGTAGTGCCCAAGCATAAAAAGAATAGAGATTATTGTGAGAATCCAAGTTTAACTCATTTGATAGATACATTTTGATTATAAGGAAAATCATGGAAAGAAAAGCTTTTCTTGCAAATTGAAAGCATCAGTCGTGTATCCCAATATGGAGAACATGATTATGGTGCCCAATCACACAAAGAGGAGATTATTATGAGAATCCAAGTTTGACTTATTTTATAGATGAACTTTGATTATAAGGAAAATGGTGGAAAGAAAAGTTTTTCTTGCAAATCCAGAGCATCAATATCATGTATCCCAATGTGGAGAACATGATCGCATTGCCCAACCACATAAAGATTGGATATGATCATAAGAATCCAAGTTTGATATATTTCACGAATAAAGTTTGATTATACGAAAAAAATGGTGGAATGAAAAGCTTTTCATGCAAAAGCAAAGCATCAATATCGTGTGTCCCAATGTAGAGAACATGAATGTAGTGCATCACAATATGGAGAACATGATTGTAGTACGCAATCTTAAAAAGAATGTAGGTATTACAAGAATCCAAGTTTGACTTATTTGATGGACAAACTTTGATTATTAGGAAAAAGAAAAGCTTTTCTTGCAAATCTAAAACATTAATATCGTGTATCCTAATGTGCAGAACCTGATTATATTACCCAATTCCACAAAGAATAGAAATTATTATGAGAATCCAAGTTTGACTTATTTCACAAATAAACTTTGATTACAAGGAAAATGGTGTAAAGAAAAACATTTCTTGCAAATCCAAAGCGCCAATATCATGTATCCCAATATGGAGAACATGATTTTAGTGCCAAATCACAAAAAGAATGGAGATTATTATGAGAATGCTAGTTTGATATAATTCACAAATGAACTTTAATTATAAGGAAAATGGTGAAAAAAAAAAGCTTTTCTTGCAAATCCAAAGTATCAATATCGTGTATCCCAATGTGGAGAACATGATTATTGTGCATAATCACAAAAAGAATAGAGATTATTATGAGAATCCAAGTTTCATACATTTCACGGATGAACTTTGATTACAAGGAAGATGGTGGAATGAAAAGCTTTACAAGCAAATCCAAAGCATCAATATTGCGTATCCCAATGTGTATAACATGATTGTAGTGCCCAAGCATAAAAACAATAGAGATTGTTACAAAAATCCAAGTTTGACTCATTGGTGGACAAACTTTGATTATAGGGAAAATAGTGGAGAAAAAACTTTTCTTGCAAATCCAAAGCATCAATCTTGTGTATCCTAATGTGGAGAACATAATTGTGTGCCTAATCATAAAAGGAATGGAGATTATTATGATAATCTAGGTTTGACTCATTTGATAGACAAATTTTGACTATAAGGAAATAATAGCAAGGAAAGCTTTTCTTACAAATTAAAAGCATCAATTGTGTATCCCAATGTGGAGACCATGATTATGGTGCCCAATCACACAAGCAATGGAGATTATTATGAGAATCATAGTTTGACTCATTTTACCAAAAAACTTTGATTATAAGGAAAACAACAAAAAGAAAAGCTTTTCTCGCAAATCCAAAGCTTTAATATCGTGTATCCCAATATGGAGAACATGATTGTAGTGCGCAATCACAAAAAGAATGAGATTATTTTGAGAATCCAAGTTCGTTAAATTTCACAGATGAACTTTGATTATAAGGAAAATTGTGAAATGAAAAGCTTTTTGTAAGCATGAATATCGTGTATCCCATTGTGCAAAACAAGCCTATAGTGCCCAAGCACAAAAAGAATGGATATTATTATGAGAATCTAAGTTTGATACATTTCATAGATAATTTTGATTATAAGGAAAATCATGGAAAGAAGAGCTTTTTTTGTAAATCCAAAGCATTACAATCATGTGTCCAATAAGGAGAATGTTTGTAGTGCAAACAAAGAAAAGAATGGAGATTGCTACGACATCCAAGTTTGTATCATTTCATCGATGAACTTTGATTATAAGGAAAATGGTGAAAAAAAAAGCTTTTCTTGCAAATCCAAATCATAAATATCACGTTTCCCAAAGCAAAGAACATGACTATAGTGCCCAATCACAAAAAGAATAGAGATTATTATGAGAATCCAAGTTTGACACATTGCACGAAAAAACTTTGATTATAAGGAAAATGGTGAAAGAAAAGCTTTTCTTGCAAATCCAAAGCATCAATATTGTGTATCCTAATGTGGAGAACCTGGTTATGTTGCCCTATTGCACAAAGAATGAAGATTATTATGAGAATCTAAGTTTGATTTATTTCATGGATGAACTTTGAATATAAGGAAAATGGTGGAAAGAAAAGCCTTTCTTGCAAATCCAAGGCATCAATATCATGTATCCCAATGTGGAGAACATGATTGTAGTGCCCAATCACAAAAGAATAGAGATTATTATAAGAATCTAAGTTTAACTCGTTTGATAAACAAACTTTGATTAGAAGGAAATCATGGAAAAAAAAGCTTTCCTTGCAAATCTAAAGCCTCAATATCATGTATCCCAATATGGGAAACCTGATTATATTGCCTAATCGCACAAAAAATAAAGATTATTATGAGAATCCATGTTTGAGTCATTTCACGGATGAACTTTGATTGTATGGAAAATCATGGAAAAAAGAGCTTTTTTTGGCAAATCTAAAGCATCAAAATCACATGTCCAATAAGGAGAACATGATTGTAGTGCCCATAATAAAAGGAATGGAGACTATTATGAGCATCCAAGTTTGTATCATTTCATGCATGAACTTTGATTATAAGGAAAATGGTGGAAAGAAAAGCTTTTATTGCAAGTCCAAATCATCAATATCACATAACCCAAATGGGAGAACATGATTGTAGTGCCCAATTACAAAAAGAATGGAGATTATTGTAAGAATCCAAGTTTGACACATTACACTTAAAAACTTTGATTATAAGGAAAATGGTGAAAGAAAAGCTTTTCTTGCAAATTCGAAACATCAATATCGTGTATCCCAATATGGAGAACCTGATTATATTGCCCAATTGCACAAAGAATGGAGATTATTATGAGAATCCAAGTTTGACTTATCTCACAGATGAAATTTAATTATAAGAAAAATTGTGGAGAAAAAAGCCTTTCTTGCAAATCCATAGCATCAATATCATGCATCCCAATGTGAAAAACATGATTGTAGTGCCCAATCACAAAAAGAATTGAGATTATTATGAGAATCCAAGTTTAATATATTTCATGGATAAACTTTGATTATATGAAAAATGGTGCAATGAAAAGCTTTTTGTACAAATCCAAAGCATTAATATCGTGTATCCCAATGTGTAGAATATGATTTTAGTGCTCTATCACAAAATGAATGGAGATTATTATGAGAGTCTAAGTTTGACTCATCGATGGACAAACTTTGATTTTAGGGAAAACGATGGAAAGAAAAGCTTTTCTTACAAATCCAAAGCATTAATATCATGTATGCTAATGGGGAGAACATGAATGTAGTGCCTAATCACAAAAAAGAGTGGAGATTATTATGGGAATCCAAGTTTGACTCATTTAATGAACAAATTTTGATTATAAGGAAAATCATGGAAATAAAAGCTTTTCCTGCAAATTGAAAGCATTAATCATGTATTCCAATGTGTAGAATGTGATTAGAGTGCCCAATCACACAAAGAATGGAGATTATTATGAGAATCAAAGTGTATGTCATTTTACAGATGAACTTTGATTATAAAGAAAATGGTGGAATGAAAAGCTTTTTGTGCAAATGCAAAGCATCAATATCTTGTATCCCAATATGGGGAGCATGCTTGTAGTGCCCAATCATAAAAAGAATATACATTATTATGAAAATCCATGTTTGACTTATTTGATGTATAAACTTTGATTATAAGGAAGATAATGGAAAGAAAAGGTTTTCTTACAAATCCAAAGCATCAATATCATGTGTTTAATGAGGAAAACGAGATTATAGTGCCTACAACAAAAAGAATGGAGATTATTACGAGTATCCAAGTTTGTATCATTTCATGGATGAACTTTGATTATGAGGAAAATGGTGGAAAGAAAAGCTTTTCTTGTAAATTCAAAGCATGCATATCGTGTATCCTTATGTGGAGAACATGATTGTAGTGCCCAATCACAAAAAGAATGGAGATTATTATAAGAGTCCTAGTTTGACTCATTCACAGATAAACTTTGATTATAAGAAAAATGGTGAAAAAAAAAGCTTTTCTTGCAAATCTAAAGCATCACTATCATGTATCCCAATGTGGAGAACGTAATTGTAATACCCAATCACAAAAGGAATAGAGATTATTATGAGAATCCAAGTTTAACTCATTTGGTGGACAAACTTTGATTATAGGGAAAATCATGGAAAAAAAGCTTTTCTTATAAATCTAAAGCATCAATATTGTGTAACCCAATGTGGAGAATCTGATTATAGTGCCCAATCACATAAAGAATGGAGATTATTATGAGAATCCATGATTGACTCCTTTTAGGATAAACTTTGATTATAAGGAAAATCATGGCAAGAAGAGCTTTTTGTGAAAATCCAAAGCATCAAAATTATGTGTCCAACGAGGAAAACATGATTGTATTGCCCACAACTAAAAAGAAAATGGAGATTATTACAAGCATCCAAGTTTGTATCATTACATGGATGAACTTTGATTATAAGGAAAATGGTGGAAAGAAAAGCTTTTCTTGCAAATCCAAATCATCAATATCATGTATCCCAAAGTGGAAAACATGATTGTACTGCCCAATCACAAAAAAATGGAGATTATTATGAGAATCCAAGTTTGACACATTACACAGATAAACTTTGGTTATAAGGAAATGGTGAAAGAGAAGCTTTACTTGCAAATCTAAAGCATTAATATCATGTATCCTAATATGGAAAACTTGATTATATTGCCAAATTACACAAAGAACGAAAATTATTGTGAGGATCTAAGTTTGATTCATTTCACGAATAAACTTTGATTTTGAGGAAAATCATGGAAAGAAGAGTTTTCCTTGTAAATCTAAAGCATCAAAATCGTGTGTCCAATAAGGAGAACATGATTGTAGTGCCCACAACAAAAAAAAATGGAGATTGTTATAAGCATCCAAGTTTGTATCATGTCATGGATGAACTTTGATTATAAGGAAATGGTGGAAAGAAAAGCTTTTCTTGCAAATCCAAATCATCAATATCACGTATCCCAAAGTGGAGAGCATGGTTGTACCAATCACAAAAAAAAATGAAGATTATTATAAGAATCCAAGTTTGACATATTAAACTTTGATTATAAAGAAAATGGTGAAATAAAAGCTTTTGTTGCAAATCCAAGGCATCAATATCATGTATCCCAATGTAGAGAACTTGATTATCTTGCCCAATTGCATAAAGAATAGAGATTATTTATGAGACTCCAAGTTTAACTCATTTCATGGATGAACTTTGATTATAAGGAAAATTGTGAAAAAAAAAAGCTTTTCTTGCAAATCCCGAATCAATATCATGTATCCCAATGTGGAAAACATGATTGTAGTGCCCAATCACAAAAAGAATGGAGATTTTTATGAGAATCCAAGTTAATACATTTCACAAATGAACTTTGATTATAAGAAAAATGGTGGAATGAAAAGCTTTTTATGCAAATCCAAAGCATCAAGTATCCCAATGTGTAAAACATGATTGTAGTGCCCTAGCACAAAAAGAATGGAGATTAGTATAAGAATCCAAGTTTGACCTATTGGTGGATAAACCTTGATTATAAGGAAAATGGTAGAAATAAAAGCTTTTCTTGCAAATCTAAATCATCAATATTGTGCATCCCAATAGGGAGAACGTGATTATTGTGCCTAATTATAGAAACCTTATTTTGTTCAGGCTATTTTTAGTTTTTTTAGCAATCGGGCTAATTTTCCTTGGTCCAAGCATTTTTGACCCATCCACCATTGATCAAAAACTTGATTTTAGCTTGTTTCTTTGTATAAAAAAAGGATTAAAACCTGTGTCAAATTACGAATTTAGACTTTTGAATTAATTATAACATTTTTGTAAAGTCTAAATTGGATAGAAAAGGTTAATATCACATGATCACCCTACTCCCTAGCTTGTTAACCAATATCACCATCAACCACCCTATTTGCTAGAAAATCATTTCAGCATTTAAACCAGCCATCCTATGCCTATCACATTAGCAGCAAGGTGCTCCCTACAGCCACCCTATAGCCACCAAGCTGACACCCCTTTGTCCTCCTTAAGAAATGACCAAAAACACCTCCAAATTGGCTCCAAAATGCTAGTATAAATAGACCACTGCTATCTCAGCTAAAAAAGGTTAGATTCCAACTCATTTTCACTTCCAAAACACATTCACCCATAAACAAAAAATCTCGTGGCTCTTTACTCAACACCTAAAAATAGCCCCAAAACACTAATTTTCAACCACTACACATTTTGAAAATAACTCTTATCCATCCAGAACCAAAAGCCTTATTTTTTTCTCTATTCTTCTTGCTTATTAACAACAAGTAAGAGAGGGAAATTAAAGCCATTTCTGCTGCTCCAACTATTTAGCCAAAAGTGAAGTTTTGTTGGTATAACTTCTCACTTTATCACTTCCATTTTTTGTTTTTCAGCATTTTCATCATTTTAGTGAGCCTTCCATGTTTCCATAACCCTCATAGGATTATCATGCATTATTATGGCTTTTGGTTGTGGTAGTTTAGGACTTGGATGCCTTAATGCCTTTTTGATGTGCAAAATGCCTCATTACATCCTTATTATTTTGATAGCTCTTGCTCATGCATTTTATGGCGTATCCATGCATCTTGTTATCCTTAATCCATGTATGAATCATTAGCCTAACATATTTCAGGCACATTTAAATATTAGCTTGCGTGAATCATTGTCATTTTCAGCATCCATAACATTTTCTTATCAAAATGCATAACACTTTCTTTGTCTAGACCATTAGTAAAGTCAGTATCCCTATTCATGTTATGTGCCATCCACTTGTATGTTTGTTGTCTCCGCCTTGTCAAAGTGCATGTTTGATGGCTATCAAAAACTTATTTTTAAAACCTCTCCAAGCCAAGCATGTTAACCTCAACCAATAAGGATCAATATGAACTTAGCATTTTCCTTAAAAGTTAGCAAAATATCTTAGGGAAAATTAAGTTTTTCAAATCTGGAATCTTGATTGAACGTGCTTTAAACTTTTGATTTTGCAATGAAAATGGCCTTACACTTGTTCTTGAAATGTTCATGCCTTGTTTTTGAGTCAAAACCTTAAGTAGTATAATCAATAGGCTATTTCATTGTCCCAAACTACTTAGAGGCTGTGCAAATGAGTTTGTGATGCTCATGCCATTCTTTCCCTTCTGCCATAGACATTCGAATGTCAATGACTTGAGTTTGGACCCGTAAACATAAAGAAAATAAGAAATACCTCTTGCTTTACTTTGTCCCCTATTTTTGGTTATGGTCAAAATTGAATTGTTTTCCTAAATTTCATCTCAAGACATTCAAAGGTCTCTGTACCCCAATCAAACTCAAGAACATGCTTTGACCTCCCATAGGCTCATATCAAGGCACAAACATATTTTACATCTTTACCATCCTTATTCATAATAATTTTTTTTGCCAAAAGTCATCAAAATACTCACTCATTTTTTAAATCATAAAGTTTTATCAATTTACGTTTTCCAATTTAACTTCTCTAAATAGTGCCAGATGTGCCATTTTTAGGGATACTCCAACCTTATTTTTCATAATGGTCAAGATCTAAAAATCCTTTTTTGTCAAAATGATTTCTTATCCATAAAAATGCTCCAACCTCACTTGTCCAAATTGTCAAGATTGAAAAATCCTTCTTCGTTAAAATTATTTATCATCCATAGGTGTCGCAACATACCCCAAAGTGGATCCTCACAGATCTATGAGTGTGTATGACTTAAAATATTTTCTTGACTTGAAAATGTCTTCTTAACTGAGACTATTCTTTGGCGTTATGATGAGAACGAGAAAGTACAGATTCTCGACATATAACATAGTGAGGGGGACCATAAGACGAATCACTCATCTTATTGGTCTCCTATGACCATCATGAAATGGCCAACACTTAGAGTCACCACCAATCATTTCAGGCTAGGCATGATCGGATGCCTATTGAAACCTATGTTTTGAGTTACAAAACTCAAAACATCGATCCTGTGGTATATGTATTGCAAAGATTAACTATTTGGGTTCGGGAGTTGGTTACGTACGATAAGGTATAAACCTCTTTGTGACACCTGAAATTGGTACCTTGCTAGTTATGTCTTATCTCAGTTTCAATTCTTTCAATTTCAACTTGTCACTATTTCGGTATAACCCTTTTCTAATGCATGAATCTTATAGAAATAATCCAGGTTTTGATGCAAAAGATTTAATCTCATATATGCCCTAGAGAGATAAGGAATATAAAGATTTTTGATAAAAATAACCTTTGGATTTTACTTTGAAAATGGAATGTTCCAACTTTGGGCACTAGAGAGATACCTACGCGGAACATTACCTTTAATTTTATTTGAAAATATTTGAAAATATGAATGTAAATAATCATCACAAAGAAATGATATTTGTAAGGCAAGAAATGAAGTAACATAACATGGATCATTCAATGTAATGATAAAGAAAAAGAACATACTATTGAAATTTATCTCGCTATTGGCATTGATTATCTAGGAATAACCGAATCGATAATTTTTAAGATGCATCTAGGTTTCATGATTAGACAAGGTTTGTTTGACATATTCATGGAAATTTGAGAAGTAAAAGGATTGATTAATTTGTAGTTGAAAGATAAGGTTAGAGTATCCCCTTAGAAAGATAGGGTTGGAGTATCCCCGTGAATGAAAAATAGTTTTTTTTACAAAGAAAGATTTTTAAATCTTGAAAATTTTAAGAAGTGGGGCTAGAGTATCCCCTCAAAAGGTCAGGGTTGGAGTATCCTTAGGGAAGACAAAACTTCATGATTCAGAAAATGAGTGAGCATTCGACGATTTTTGGCAAACAGATTTATTGTGAATGAGGATGGTAAAGATGTAAAATATGTTTATGCCTTGATATGAGCTTGTGGGAGGTTAAGGTATGTTCTCGAGTCTGATCATGGTTACATGGAGACATTCAAATGTCTCAAGACAAAATTCAGGAAAACAACTCAATTTTGACCAAAATCAAAAATAAGGGATAGCATCACACTATCTTGCTTTTTGAATTTATTTTAAATTGGTTCAAAGGATTTAGAAGGCGGACAAGACACTGTTAGAAAGGTAACTTGATGAGGGTCATTCTATAAATATTTCCAATATCCTAAGAAGTCACTTTTCAGGGGAATAAACTTTCAAGTATAGACTGATTGAGCTGCTGGCAGAGCATAGGTGTGTCAAAATTTGAAAAATCACCCTAGACTTATTAGATATCAAAAAATCACAAATAGAAAGGGAATTTCATGAACATTTTAGGAAAAGTGCTTGAAGAATTTGCAAAAATCATTCAATGGGCCTGAATGGCCCAACCAAAATATATGTTCGAATTTCAGAGGTTCTAGACAGTTGAGACTTGAAAAATCCTAACTTTCTCATCTGGAATGATCCGGGGGTGAATAAGGTGCCGTTTTAAAGATAATTCAACATGAAATGATAGAAAAATATCAGAAAATCCATGAAAAATTGCTTCAAATTTTAAAGTGATTTTTCAATTTGTAACATTGTGCTGCCAGCATGGGACAAAGGAAAGCAAGGGATATTTCTTGTTTTTGTTATGTTTACATTTACGGGTCTGCACTCAAACATCCATGAATAACAAGAAAGAGTGGCATGAGCATCACGAATCATTTGCATAGCCCTAGAGTAGTTTGGGACAATGAAACAGTCCGTTTATCATATCACTTAAGGTTTTGACTCAAATACTAGGCACAAACATTTTGGGGATGAGTGTAAAGTCATTTTCATTGGAAAATTAGAAGATTTAAGC
This sequence comes from Adansonia gregorii, assembly GCA_038382025.1. Classification (NCBI taxonomy): domain Eukaryota; kingdom Viridiplantae; phylum Streptophyta; class Magnoliopsida; order Malvales; family Malvaceae; genus Adansonia; species Adansonia gregorii. The sequence continues at coordinate 8,493,550 of JBBYHO010000002.1, forward strand.
TTGTTTAACCAAGATTTCAGATCTAGAAAACTTAATTTTCCCCAAGATATTTTGCTAGCTTTAAGAAAAATACTAAGTCCATGCTAATCCTTATTGGTTGAAGTTAACATGCTTGGCTTGGGGGTTTTGAAAATCAGTATTTATAGCCATCAAATATGCATATTGACAACAAACAGACAAGGGGATGGCATATAACATGAATGGGGAGGCTAATTTTACTAATGGCTTAGACAAAGAAAGTGTTATGCACTTTGACAAGAAAATGTTAAGGATGTTGAAAATGATAATGATTCATGCAAGCTAATGTGTAAATGTGCTTGAAACGTGTTAGGCTAATGATTCATACATGGATTAAGGATAACAAGATGCATGGACATGGCATAAATGCATGAGCAAGAGATATCAAACTAATGAGTATGAAATGAGGCATTTTGCACATTAAAGGGGCATTAAGGCATCCAAATCTTCAACTACCATAATCAAAAAGCCATAATAATGCATGATAACCCTAAGAGAGTGATGGAAATAAGGAGATCCCACTAAAATGATAAAGGTGCTAAAAAACAAAAAATAAAAGTCAAAAAATAAGAAGTTATACCAATAAAACTTTACTTCTTGGCCAAACAATTTGAGCAGTAAAGATGGCTAGAATTTTCCTCTTTTCCTTGTTATTAATAAGCAAGAAAAAGAGAAAATAATGGGGTTTTAGTCTGGTATGGATGAGGGTGATTTTTGGGATGTGTAATGGTTGAAAGTGAGTGTTTAAAGGCTATTTTAGGGTGCTGAGTGAAGAGCTACAGGATTTGGATTTCTTTGATGCATGAATGTGTTTTTAGAAGTGTAAATAAGCTAGAATCTAACCTTTTTCTACTGAGATAGAAGTGGTCCCTTTATACCAGCATTTTGGAGCCAAATTATAGTGTTTTTGGCTATTTCTCAAGGGGGACAAGGTGATGTCAGCATGATGGCTATAGGGTGGCTGTAGAGGTAGCTTGCCACCAATATGACGGGCATAGGTTGGCTGGTTTAAATGTTGAAATGATCTCCTAGCAACTAAGGTGGCTGATGGTGACATTGGCCAACAACTAAGGAAAAGTAGGGTGATCAAATGACATTGACCCTTTTAATCCAATTTAGACTTAAAAAAATGTTTTGATTAATTTTAAAGTCTAAATTCATAATTTGATATATGTTTTAATCTTTCTGATGCAAAGAATTGAGTTAAAATCAAGTTTTGGATCAATGATGGACGAGTCAAAATGGTCTGACCATAAAAATGGCCTGCATGTATCGATACATAGCATAATGTATCGATACATTTGGTCCAAAAACCTTGATAGTATCGATATAATGAACATTGCATCGATATTATGAACCATTGTATCGATATTATGAACCACTGTATTGATACGTGTTGATATGCATCGATACATTTCTTTACATAATGCATGTTTTGCTCCTAGCATGGTCTAGTATCGATACATGAGGTCATGTATCAATACAGAGGCTTATGTATCGATACATCTACATGTTGTATCGATACAAATAGGAACATTTTAAATTTTTAGCACATTAGAGCATTGTATCTATACATGAGAACCATCTATCGATACATTCAACTAAAATTGTGAATTTTTTCATATCTTTTATCCCCAGATACCTTGAACTCCATTATTTGATGCCACATCTTTGCATTTACCTTTGATATGATCTTAGGCCTTCTTGATGTCCTCAAAATACCTTTTCGTCAGGTGACATCAACCCCTCTTACGTCTATGCTCCAGATGGCTAAAAATTAGCTCGAATAAAATAAGATGTCTACAACTGCCCCTCTTTGACCATTGTTGAGAACCAGGTATAGGGCAAAGACAAATAAACACTATTTTGTTCGGGGTGGACTGACACTCCCAAAACACTAAAATGTTAGGTTTCCTAAGGTTTGACCTCCTTGGGTAGGTACAAAGTAACATGGATTTGATGTGGGTACCGCCAGCTTGTGCGGACTTTGACTTAGGTGATGCCAACTTATGCAAGCTTTGACTTAAACTTGGTGCAACCAACTTGTGTGGGCTTTAACTTGGGTGTCGCCAGCTCATGCAGGCTTTGGCTTAGACTTAGGTGCCACTAGCTCATTTGGGCTTTTGACTCCAGTGTCGTCAGCTCGTACAGGCTTTGGCTTAGACTTAGGTGCCACCAGCTCGTGTGGGCTTTTGACTCAAGTGCCGTCAGCTCGTGCAGGCTTTAACTTAGACTTAGGTGCCACCAACTCATGCGGGCTTTGGCCTAGACTTAGGTGCCACCAGCGCATGTGGGCTTTTGACTTGGGTGTCACCAACTTATAGGGGCTTTGGCTTAGACTTAAGTGCCACCAGCTCGTATAGGCTTTTAACTCAAGTGTCGCTAGCTTGTGCAAGCTTTAACTTAGACTTAGGTGCCACTAGCTCGTGTGGGCTTTGAAAAGGTGCCACTAACTTATGGGCTTTTAGAGGGTGCTATTGACTTATAAGCTTAAAATAGTACCACTAATATGTAGGCTTAAAAGCGTGCCACTAACTTGTGCACTTAAAAGGGTGCCATTAACTTGTGGGCTTTAAGGGTAGGGACAAAGTTTTCGATGAAACAAGCTTTTCTTAACAGAAGTTCATGATAAAATTTCCTGTTGAAAATGGGTTTTGGCATTAGTTCATGCCAAAGCTTCTGACAAATGTTCTCGACAAAAGTTTTTGATGATAATTTCTAGACAATAATTTCTTGACACTAGCACTTTGACTGTAGCTACTTGATAAAAAGGGTTTTGACATAAGATGATGAGAAGAAAAGACCTTACCTAAATGGCACTTCATTTGCGAAGCATAAAGTACTTACCAAGAGTTCCTTAGAGGTCCAGTAAACCTAGCTTTAAGTGATATTGTAAAAATGATAATGTACGATGGTAATATGAATACATGATGTGGAATGCTATCATGATTGCATCATGTGAAGTCTAATATGGGAGATAGCTGTAGTTCTCTTTGTACGTCATTCAGACTCTCATAGGGATGGTGATTTTTCTTTAACATGACTATAGATGAAAGTTTTTCCTAGCCTCACTGGGGATTATAGGTTGTCTTGGCTCCACTAGGTATATAACCAAAAATTTAGTCTCAAGAACTTGGACTATTGCATTTCTCAATTTAGGAGGCTTAATCATTCTCTTGACGAATGGAAGGCATTGTCAATAATTTTGGAGACTGTTTGCTTAATTAGGTTTATGTCTCTGGTTTTGATAGGATTTTGATAAAATGCATAGGTTGATTTTTTGGTTAGCCTAAAATGGTATTCTTGAGATAAGGCTTGTGAAAGCAAGAAATGGTTTGTCATGTCGAACGGGTGTTTGGACGTGACAAGTGCATAATCTTGATGATTGGGGCGTAAGCAGAGTTCCCTGTGCTTTTCTTTTCCTTTTGCTATGATGTCAGGATGTCCTAATATGTATTTCAGTTAATTATCAAACATTATCAACTAAATGACAAGTGCAACATGAATTGTACATGGGTCAAAAGGAACAAGGTAATATTTATTTATGACAACAAAGAGACATAACTCAATATACTATTTGACAAGCAATTGATAGGGTAATGAGAAAGATGATCTTTTAGGTGAAACATGCCTCTGACAATCATGATATGGATGTTCTTTAGGTGCTTTTCAGAATCCTTCTCGAACAATGAATGTCCTAGAATGAGCTGACCTTCGAAAGATCTCTAGGATTGCTTTACATTGTCTTGTAAGTGTTCTCAATTCATGCCTCATCAAAATTAATCCTCTCCAGTTACCCTTGTAGTTTTTCAACTGTAGTTCGGTTGGTTACTTAGATGCCTTTTTTGGATGTTCATTTAGACCCCTTTTTGTTTTCTTTTGTTTGTTTTCTTTTTTTGTTTTGTTTTGTTTTGTTTTGTTTTATGTTTTTTATTATCTTTTTTGTTTTTTTGTTTGAAGGATGCCTTTTTAGGTTTTCACCTTTTATATGCAATATTTCTTGACAGAATCTGAGTTGACTAGATTAGGCAAGACATTGCCATCCATTTTTTATAAGATTAGGGCCCCTTTGGAAAAGACTTGCTTCATGACATATGATCTTTCCCAATTAAGGGTCCACTTGCCCTGTGCATCTTTCTGTATTGGGAGGATCTTCTTAAATACCATAAGATTAGGGCCCCTTTGGAAAAGACTTGCTTCATGACATATGATCTTTCCTAATTAAGGGTCCACTTGCCCTGTGCATCTTTCTGAATTGGGAGAATCTTTTTAAATACCAATTTGCCTGAGTGAAATTGTCATGGTCGCATCTTTTTGTCATAGGCTCTGATCATACGTCTTTGATACATTTGACCATGGCAAATGGCCTTCATGCATTTTTCCTTGATGAGGTTGAGCTAGTTATATCTGTTCTTGACCCACTCAGCTTCTTAAAGTTTAGTTTCCATCAAGACTCTGAGAGAAAAGATCTCGACCTTGATAGGCAATACAGCTTCCATCCCATAGACAAGAGAAAATAGGGTAGCACCCGTAGAAGTGCAAACTGAGGTCTGATAGGCATGAAGTGCAAAAATTAGCTTTTCATGCCAGTTTTTGTAAGTCACAGCCATTTTTTTAACTTTTTTTTTATGTTTTTGTTGGCTACCTTGACTGCCCCATTCATCTTTGGGCGATAAGGGACAAAATTATGATGCTAGATTTTGAATTATGAGTAGACTATTTGCATCATTTTATTGTTTAAATTGCTTGCATTATCTATGATGACTTGGTTCGGAAGGCCATATCTATAGATGATGTCCCACTTGACAAACTTATAGATGATCAATCTAGTGACATTAGCATATGAGGCAGCCTTCACCCATTTAGTGAAATAGTCGATCATTACGAAGATAAAATAATGTCCATTGAAAGATTTAGGGGTGATTGAACCGATCATGTCCATGCCCCACATGGAGAAGGGCCATGGGGCCATCATGAAATGAAGTGGCATTGGTGGGAGATTGATCTTGTTTGCATAGATTTGACACTTATGGCATTTTCATGCATAATTGATGTAGTCTCTCTCAAGGGTCAACCAATAACAACCTGCTCTCATGATTTGCTTGGCCATCCGATGTCCATTAGCATGTGTGCCATAAATCTATTCATGAACTTCTTTTAGGATCTTTTTAGCTTCAAGAGTGTCAACGCATCTGAGCAATACTTGATCATGAATTCTTTTGTATAAGATTTTTCCATCGAGAACAAATCCCATAGCTAGCCTTTTGATACTTCTCTTATCATTCTCGGTTGCCCGTTTAGGATATTGCTAATCTTTGATGTAACAAAGGATGTCATAGTACCACAGTAGGCCATCATTCTCTTTTTCAACACTATGGCAATGTACCCTAGTTGTGTAGATGCTCATCAAGAGGGGAGTAATGTCCAATTCCTTGTTGACTTTAAACATGGATGATAATGTAGCCAAAGCATTAACTATTTGGTTCTTTTCTTGACGTAAGTGTCAAAAACTAATATCATCAAATTCTTTCTTGAGTTCTACTATCAGCTTCCCATACTACATCAAGTCGGCATCGCTAGTTTACCACTTTCCTTTTGATTGGTAGATGACTAGGGCTGAATCACTAAACACTTTTAATATCTTGATATTCCTCTTGATGGCTGCTTGAAGCCCCATGACATAAGCTTCATATTCTATGATATTATTTGTGCATTCAAAATTCAGTCTTGCTATGAATGGATAATGACTCCTGTCAGTTGACATCAATATTGCCCCAATTCCATGTCCTAGAGCGTTTGATGCTTCATCAAAATACATTTTCCATGATTGATCTTGGTTAGAAGCATTTTTATTCACAGAAATGCAGAATAGATCTTCATTTGGAAAGTCAAAATTTAAGGGTTCATAGTCCTCAACCACTTAACTTGCCAAAAAATCAGTTATCGCACTACCCTTGATGGCCTTTTAACTAACATAGGCAATGTCATGTTCAGAAAGCAAGACTTGCCATCTAGCTAGCCTTCCTGATAGTGCAGAGGCCTCGCATAGATACTTAATAAGATCGAGCCTTGTAATCAACCACATGGTGTGATACAGCATGTACTACCTAAGTCTCTTGGCTATCCATGCGAAAGTACAGCATAACTTCTTGATTGTATAGTAATTGCATTCGTATTTCGTAAACTTTTTACTTAAGTAGTAGATTGCTTATTCCTTTTTTCCTGACTTATCATGCTACCCTAATACATAACCCATAGACTTGTCAAAGATTGCCAAGTAAAGGATTAAAGGCCGATCGAGCACCGACGGTGCCAACACTGTTGGGCTTGACAAATAATGTTTGACTTTATCAAAGGCTTCTTGACATACCTTATTCCACTCTCCTAGATTTTGTTTGCAAAAAGTTGAAAGATAGGGTCACATTTATCAGTAAGTTGGGATATGAGTTTAGCAATATAGTTTAGTCTCCCTAAAAAGCTTCTCACTTCCTTTTAGGTTTGAGGTGGTGGCATATCCTGAATGGCTTTGACTTTGTCTAGGTCAACTTTTATCCTTTTTTTGCTGACTATAAAGCCCAGAAGCTTACTTGAAGTAACTTCGAAAGTACACTTGATAGGATTCAATTTAAGTTGAAATTTTCATAGCGGTTCAAAAAGTTTTTGAAGGTCTGTGACATGCTCATCCTTTTTTGTTGACTTGGCAATCACGTCATCAACATAGACCTCAATTTCTTTATGCATCATGTCATGGAATAGGGCTACCATGGCTCACTGATAGGTTGCCCTAACATTTTTTAGTTTGAAAGGCATGACATTATAGCAAAATATCCCTTGCATAGTTATAAAAGTTATTTTCTCTATGTCTTTGAGTGCCATCTTGATTTGGTTGTAGCTTAAAAATCCATCCATGAAAGAGAATAGAGAATTCTTGGCCGTGTTGTCTACCAAAGTGTTGATATAGGGTAGCAAAAAGTTATACTAGGGACTAGCTTGATTTAGATCCCGATAATCAACACATATTCGTACCTTGCCATCTTTCTTTGGGACTGGGACTATATTGGTGACCCATTCTGGATATTTGGCTACTCTAATAAACCTTGCATCAAACTACTTCTTGACTTCTTCTTTAATTTTGAGTAGCATTTCTAGCTTCATCCTCTTTAACTTTTGCTGAATTGGTTTGCATCCAAGCTTGATGGGAAGCTTATGGACCACTATATCAGTGTCTAGTCCTGGCATGTCTGGATATGACCAAGCAAATACATCCCGATATTCTTGGAGTAGGTTTATCAGCTTAGTCCTAGTTATTGACTTTCTTAAGGTTCTGATGTTAAACTTCTTTCGATCCTCTTGAGTACCCAGGTTTACTATTTTCGTTGGGTCTTTGTGGGGCATGATATACTTTTCCTCTTACAGAGCTTTCTTCAAAATCTTCTTCAAGATCAACTTCACTAATGCAAATTTATTGTTCAAAATTGATCTTCAAAGACCCATCATAAACATCTATGTTAATATCGTAGGACACCTGAAGGGTGAAGAAACAAACATTATAAAAGGCGCACACACAACTAAGGGATTTAGATAAAAATAAAGGTAAAGAGTGTAGGCAAAAGGTTGAAAAGTGATATAGAATATGGAATAATGTGTGCAAAAGTCATTTTACTGATAATATTTGATAAAAACATGCCCCTTACATAGGACACCTATCTACCTTTGGGCGAGGGTAGGTAGGTTGTCATTTCTTGACGTTACATAAAATGGGTAGGAAAAGTGCAGGGGCTTCCATCATGACCCTATCATCAAAATCAAGTTTTAGTGGAAGGACCTGAATTTTATGGCTTGATGTCTTGGAATAGAGGCTGTTAAACGCCTATTTAAGATAACCATGACATCTTTGACCTTTTATTGTTTCGATTGACTTGGATCAATTCGTCCTCCCGTATGAAATATCTCATGGAAAGATAAAAACATTTTTGGCTTTGACTCCCCCTCTGGACCTAATGATCGTGTCATCTCCTAATTGCAAGTCCTTTTTTCTTATCGCTATTTTGAATGCGTATTGGCCTTAAATCCTAAACCTCTTTTGTCAGCTTGAGTGGTGACCTATAAATCTCAGGATATCCCTTACAAATTTTTGCCAAGCCCTTTTCCAACATGGGAACCTTTGCCAACAGTCATTTTTAAACCTAAGTGGGTACTCTTTGATAGATAGATTTGACTATTAGCAATCTTTCTCCCATAAATGTCAAATTGACAAACTCGACGGATTGGAATGATGAATCTGGTGCATTTTTATTAGGCTCTATATAGATTTCCTCGATGAAAGTAGTGACAATCATTTCTTCTTCTACTCCAACGGTGATTACTTTGTCATCTATCATAAATTTAAGCTTCTGATGGAGAAAAGATGGGACAGCTCCGACAGAGTGTATCCATAGTCTTCTCAATAGGTAGTTGTAAGAAGGATTAATATCCACAACTTGAAAGTCCACTTTATATGTACATGGGCCTATTTGTAGCTGGATTATGATATTTCCAATTACTCCACGACATGTTCCATCAAAAGCTCAGACTATGGTGTGGCTGCTTTTGATGTTAGACTGATCGATGGGGAGTTTGTTTAGTGTAGTCATAGGCATGACATTAAGGGCTAACTCATTGTCTATAAGTATTTTGGGCAAATGCATCCCTTATAATGGGTAGTGATATGCAGAGCTTTATAACTGCCCCTGCCTCTAGGTGGGATCTCATCATTAGTGAACGAAATGTAATTATCAGCCATGATGTTGTTCACCAATCAATCCAACTTGTCCACAAGGATGTCTGAGGGCACATATACTTTGTTTAGCACCTTTAGTAATGCATTTCGGTGGACCTCTGAATTAAAAGGTAGAGATAGCATAGAAATTTTGGTGGGTTGCTCACTTAATTGATCCACAATGCAATATTCACTATACTTAATGAACTTGAGAAACTCCGTGGCTTCTCTTTCATTCACTGCTTCCTTAACTTTTTTAGTCTCAAAATACTTTGCTTGGATTTGAGAGGTACTGGTGCTTAATGATGCATCAACCTTCTATTTTTCTTAAGTCGAGGGAGCATAACACCTATGATTATGAGTTAGATGACTAACTCTTGATAGTTCCATTGCAGCAGTTGAAGGAGTTAGTTCTTTGATCATCACTGCCTGATTCTCATATTTCCATGAAACAATTTTATTGCGCTTATACGAGAATGGTTTAGGTACTTTTACAACCCATTTTGCTATAAGTGTCGAAGAGCTAACCTCAGAACTTGATTGCCATAAAGAATGAAGGATTGATTTCTCCCATAAGGTGGCTTCATGGTTTCATCTCCTATCATATTGATAGATTCAGCAGTAGGTGTGATCTCATTATAGAATTCTATTTGGCCTTCATTCATCATTCTTTGAACCATGGACCTAAACTTCTTGCATGTTTGTAGGGAATGACCTATAACTGTGTGGAAGTCACAGAAGTTGTTAGGATTGTCTTCCAATTTTTCTATTACATTGAGCAATCCACCCTAAATCAATGCTTGCCAGACCAAGAACATTGGCATCTTTGCACCCTCTATGCTTGCCCTTATTTCACGTTTGTTCTCAATGTCGATCATATTTGCAGTTGGCTCAATATGGTTTGGCAAAGGATTGGTGGCAACATTTGGTCCCTGGTTCATCCCAAACTGCAAGACTTTTGAGTTAATTAGATTTTGAACATTTCGTTTAAAAGATATGCAATTCTTAATATTGTGGCCTGCTACCCCAGCATGGTATTCACAGTAGGTATTAGGGTTATACCACAGTGGGTATAGCAGTTTCTTTTCTAGGACATAGATTGGGACCATTAAATAATTTTCAAGCAAGGTCTAGTAGAGCTCTTTATAAGTCATAGGGATGGGATCCAAATATGTTTTTGTTTATTTGCATCTCAATTGCCAAGTGCATTATTGGTTGCTCAATTGGTATTTTGGTAAACTTATGGAGGATAGCTTTATGGTGGGTTGGATGGGATTGCAAATGATGGGTTGTAGGTTATGGCCTTAATTGGCTGAGGAGGTATAGTGATAGGGCTAGAATACAACGTGCTTAGGTTATAAGGGTTGGGTGTTTGACATCATTTTGGTTAAGATGAGCTAGCATAACTTATAGCATTGGCCTATCTTTCCTTTTTTTCTCTAGTCATAGGCCTTTTGATTGATCTAGACATTTCCCCGACTATTATTCTACCACTCTTAATGGTTGTGTCAATCATTTCTCCAAAGAGGACTAGGTCAGCGAATTTCTTGGTGATATTTCCTACGAGCTTCTCTAATAAGGAGCGCATAAGGTGTAGATGAAAGTGACTGTCATCTTTTTTTCGTAAGGGGAGGTTGGACTAGGGCTGCTTCGTCTCTCCACCTTTAAGCATAATGCCTAAAGCTGTTAATGGATTTTTTCTTGAAATTCATCAAAGAAAGTTGATTCGGTGCCCAATCTGACGCGTGCTGGTATTGATTCAAAAAGGCCTTTGCTAAGTCGGCCCATAATTAGATTTTCACATTATCTAGCTTGGTATACCATTAAACTGCTGCCCCAACAAGGTTATGCTAGAAGCAATGGATAAGAAGCTTTTCATCTTTTTCATACCCAGCCATCTCTCATAGGTACATTCAAATATGGATAGAAGGGTTAGTGGTTCCATTAAACTTTTTAAACTCTATAACTTTGAATTTTAGGGGACTAACAAAGTTGGACACTAAAGACAATGATTGTGCGCCACAAGCTTTGAACTTGTCACTCCTCTCGATACCTTAGAGATGTTTTTCTAGTTGTTGGAACTTGTTCACGTCTGTCACAGTCATGGTAGACTTTTGACCTTTTATTTAGGGTTATCAGATCTGCTGATGAAACTCTTGCATTCACCCTTTGAGTACCGAGAATGAATTGATCACTGCAACAGGAATAAGGTAGATGATCGATAAAGCCTGAGTGACAGGTGTAGGAGTAGGCTTGTTTTGTTTTGTTTCCCCATAGGCAGGTTCTGGATTATTAGCAGAGGGACCTTTAACGTAGGGATAATCATTCCTTGTTTTAGTAGTACTGGCTTACCCTTTTTCTTTCATAGAGGCTACCATTAGTTCCATAAGTCTTGACATCTGAGTTTGTATTTGGCTTTGCTGATGGAGCATCTGGTCTTGTGATTCCTTAACCATTAGCTTAAGTTGTTCAATACGAGCTTCATGATCACTCTCCATGATTTGCTTACAGCGTTGCATGTTGTAGCAGTGCGTGGTGTAAGATTCTGCGGTCCTAATTGGCCTTGGAATCCCTTTCACTTTTGTGGCCCAATTCTCGTATTAGACTTTTTTTTTTAAAAAAAATATATTTATTAATGAGCATTTATAATGCGAGATAAGTTAAGATAATGAATGATTCATGCAAGTGCAATGAAAGAAGAAAAAATGGTGAAATTAAACGTTCATATGCATTGGAGACAATTAATTCTTAGAACAACTTTAATCAATAACATCATTCATAGAGTCATAAAAGGGTTTTTTCTTTTACGACATGATTACATCTGTAGGTTTCTAACATGATTACATTATGTAATCACACAATCAAGAAAACCCAAAAGTCGTTGCTCACACTTTCCAACAGGTGTGATGTCTCACCTTATGGATTGAGCCACTTTAATCATGTCATCTGCCTCTTGCTGAGCCATCTGAACTTGTTGAGTGAGGTGCTGATGTTGTTCTTGGTAGTTTAGACATGCTTGCTCGATTGTCGCTTGCAAATCTAGTTTGCATTGCTCGAAAGCTTTTATTAGTTCATTGATATGACCTTGATGATCCTGAAAAGGCTGTTCTAACTCCTAAATTCTATGAATGAGTGCTTCATTTCAACCTTAGTGGCTCTCACATCTACCATTTGGGCATCAAGTCTTTGATTCTTTCATTGGTAGGTGGAAGTAAGAGCACGTGCCCTTATGAACTTTTCTTTGTTGGTTTTAGCTTTCTCTTTTTGCTAGTTCAGCTCATGATTGAGAGTGGCGACTTCTGCTTCCTATTCCATTGGTTTCTTGCCAATACGTATAGACTTGTTAGCTTTTTTAGGTGTCACATAATCCTTGGTTAGGCTCTTAAGGTCATCTTTGAAGCAATCTCTTTCTTTAACGACTCCATCCATTTCACCACTCCTAAGATAGATGTCCATTTCTAGCTAGTCCTTTTCCTCCTTAAGTCAAGAGATTTTTGTAGCAAAGGATGCCTTTTCTCACTCAAACTTCTTCCGAAGTAGCTCGATCTTAGAAGGTGGTTCCTCTATTGGGATCTGTAATATCCTAGAGTTGGGTGGTGGTAATGGATTGTTGAAACAGCAGAGCCTCCATTCTTCATATCCAGGCATGGTGGGGCTTCTTTTATAACATCTTTCCATACAATGGACCTTTGTCCAGGCTTGGAAAGTTGACCAGACTTTTGCTTTATAATTGGGCTCTCTATATTCAAAATCCCATGTCCCAAGTCTTCAAAGAATGGGATGAATTGCTAGCACTGGAACTGACGCAATACTAATAAAGAAACATAACTGGTATTTCCCCAAAATCCTAAGAGTGGCACATAAATGTAGTCTCCATATCTGTACATAATTGATTGAGGGTACACCCATAGGGCTCTCCACGTGGTTTCTTCCTCCTTGACATTTCATAATTCCTTAACCCAATACTTTTCTATCTTATCTTGATGACATTCTTCCTCTAATACCGTGGAAAGAGGACTGATCTTGAAGAAGAAATTTTGCCTGACTCTTTCTTTCCTAACATAAAGATGACTTAGAAGCCATATTTGGAGCAACGAGGCACACCCAATAAACCTTCCTGTTCTCATTCTTTTACAAAAGTTAAGGGCATGAATGGTTTTAGCAATGATGGTGGAAGCAGGGTTGATGTTACAACATTGGTGAGAAAAAAATCTGTGACTGACGCCTTTACATAACCCAAAGTCTTTGGGAATATAATGAGCTCGTAGATTGCCAAAATGTAGACATCTTGAGCTTTCTTCTGATCAGAAAGATTCATGATTACCTCTTTTAAGCTGGCCCAAGAGATGCATTTGCTACTCCCTTTTACTTTGACATGACTATCAACCCATGCTTCTGTGACTCCAAGAATTTGCCTTAACCTTTTCTTGAATGGAGGAGGCGTTAGAGCCTTGCAATAAATTCAATTTGATTGGGCTTTTTCTATGTTGAGCAGGGCTGTGTACTCATCAATGGCAGGGACTAAATCTTATTGGTTAAAGGTGGAACATCGTAGGCTGGATTCCAAAACTGAGCCACTGCTCGCAATAAGCCATCATCTAACTAAAGTTGAAGTAAGAGAGCAATATCCCCATACTTTTTAGTTAAGGCTTCTTTTATGTTGCTATCCTAATTGCACAAATGTGCTTCGGTTCCCGACAATCATTCTAACGAAAGCCAATCTTGACCTCTTCATACATTTCTAAGATGTAATCAGGCTTTAAGATGTCTCTGTCCTGATGTTGGCAACCTTCTGACCATGTTCTGACATTTTCAAAGGACTTGATAGTGGAGATAAATTGTTGCTCCATAAATGATACCCGTTCCTAAACATAGAACCAGAATAATTGTCCCAAAATGATGATTGCCATGATGGTTATGATGAAATGATGCATGCACCAAAAGACAAACAAAGAGAAAATGAGTTAGTGAAACATATAGAAGACAAATGTAATAAAAATTTAAGAACATCAAAAGAGAAGGAAAAAAATGTCTTAGCTAAGGTGCTAAGATGAGAGACGGGCAGCATTTCAACATGCCAAGGTGCAATCTACCCTTCATGAGGTGATGTTATATTTTATTTTGATAAAAAAATAACCAGTAGCAATATTCGTTCAGCACCACTAGTGTGGAGGCACGTTAAGCCATGACTCGGACAGCATAATAGCTTACAGTATAAGACATTATGAATGATGATTTTTGTTCACCATCACTTATTTATAAAAAGGTTAGCCATTATTTGGGCAGCACAACGACATGTCTCGATAAATGATAAAAATACAGATATGGGTAACAATTATATACTCATTGTCACCGACATAATTATGGTAATTAGGAGTAAAAGTTAGGAATGTTTCGCCGAGTAACCTTATTCTCTAGGTATTCTAGCAGTGTTCCAGTATGGTTTGACATGGTTTAGCTCGTAGGGCTCACTATATGAGGTTTAAGTTGATGCCTAAATAGGTATCCGAATTGCTCCTCCATCCTGTAAGAACAGTCAAGGGACCATGATCCTAAACCCATCATGGGTTTGGCAGAACGAGTTTGATTCGTTGGATGTATTTCCCTATGCAAATGTAGAGGGTTACTCACAAGAGACATAGGTAATTTACATCGAGGAAGTTATTGCCATGCATATGTGGAGGGTTACACATGAAGGTGGATAGCTCACTTCCTCCTAATAATTAGGTTATAACCATGCTATGGAGTTTGGTGAGACACTAATGCACATGTAAGTGCACAGTGTGTGACAGGGAAATGAGCAAACCTTTTGTTTACTTCCGTATTACCATTTTTATTAAGCCAATGATAATTCAACACAAACAAGACAATCCTAAAAATCATGTCAAATAAAAGATTAGATGACAAAATGACAAAAGGGTCATGGTTAAATAATGACCGAAGATCGAAAGAATAGGGAACCTAGCAAGACATGGCTAGTTATTGGCCTAACTCTCTATACTATCCTCAATGGAGTCGCCAAGCTATCACAATGTACCTCAAAGTGGATCCTTACAGATATATGAGTGTGTATGACTTAAAATACTTTCCTAAGTTAGAAATGTCTTCTTGACTGAGACTATTCTTTAGTGTTGTGATGAGAACGAGAAAGTATAGATTCTCAACTTATGACATAGTGAGGAGGACCATAAGACGAATCACTTATCTTATTAGTCTCGTATGACCATCATGAAATGGCCAACGCTTAGGGTCACCACCGATCATTTTAGGCTAGGCATGATCGGATGCCTATTGAAACCGATGTTGGTAGTTACGAAACTCAAAACATCGATCCTATGGTCTACGTAATGCAAAGATTCACCGTTTGGGTTCGAGAGTTGGTTACGCACGATGAGGTAGAAACCATTTAACAATGCCCGAAATCGGTACCTTACTAGCTATGTCTTATCTTGATTTTGATTCTTTCGATTTTAACTTGTCGTTATTTTGATATAACCCTCTCCTAATGCATGAATATTATAGAAATAATCCAGGTTTTGATGAAGAAAATTTAATCTCATATACACCCCGGAAAGATGGGGAATATAAAGATTTTTTATAAAAATAACCTTTAGATTTTACTTTAAAAATGAAATGTTCCACTTTGGGCACTAGAGAGATACCTATGTGGACCATTACCTTTAATTTTATTTGAAACAATTTGAAAATATAAATGAAAATAATCATCACGAAGAAATCATGTTAGTAAGACAATAAATGAAGTAACATAACATGGATCATTCAATGTAATGATAAAGAAAAGGAATGTACTATTGGAATTTATCTTGCTATCGGCATCGATTATTTAGGAATAACCAAATCGATAATTTTTAAGATGCATCTGGGTTTCTTGATTAAACAAGGTTTGTTTGACGTATTCATGGAAATTCGAAAAGTAAAAAGAATGATTAATTTGTAGTTAAAAGATAGGTTTGGAGTATACCCTCAGAAGGATGGGGTTGGAGTATCCGCATGAATGGAAAATAGTTTTTTTACAAAGAAAGATTTTTAAATCTTGACAATTTTAAGAAGTGGGGTTGGAGTATCCCCTTAAAAGGTCGGGGTTGGGGTATCCCCGTGGACGACAAAACTTCATGATTTAGAAAATGGGTGAGCATTCGATGATTTTCGGCAAAAAGATTTATTATGAATAAGGATGGTAAAGATGTAAAATATTTTTGTGCCTTGATATGAGCTTGTGGGAGGTTAAGGTATGTTCTTGAGTCTAATCGGGGTGACATGGAGACATTCGAATGTCTCGAGACAAAATTTGGGAAAACAACTCAATTTTGACCAAAATCAAAAATAGGGGACAGCATCGCACTATCTTGCTTTCCAAATTTATTCTAAATTGGTTTGAAGGATTTAGAAGGTGGATAAGACACTGTTACAAAAAGGTAACTCGATGAGGGTCATTCTAAAAATATTTCCAATATCCCAAGAAGTTACATTCCAAGGGAATAAATTTTCAAGTACGAACTGATTGAGCTGCTGGCAGAGCATGGGAGTGACAAGGTGCATTAAAATTTGAAAAATCACCCCAAACTCATTTGATATTGAAAAATAACAAATAATACCCCCTCAAAAAGGGAAGTTAATGAACATTTTACGAAAAATGCTTGAAAAATTTGGAAAAATCACTCAGTGGGCCTGAACGGCCCAACCAAAATATATGTTCAGATTTTAGTGGTTCTGGATAGTTGAGACTTGAAAAATCCTAACTTTCTCATCTAGAATGATCTAGTGGTGAATAAGACACCGTTTTAAAGATAATTCGACCAGCTTGGGTAGAAAAATATCAAAAAATTCATCAAAAATCGTTTTGGGTTCTAAAATGATTTTTCAATTTGTAACAGTTGTGCTACTAGCAGGGGACAAAGCAAAGCAAGGGATATTTCTTGTTTTCCTTATATTTGTGGGTCTACATTCGAATCATTGACATTCAAATGTCCATGATCGATGGGAAAGAGTGGCATGAGCATATGAACTCATTTGCATAGCCTCAGAGTAGTTTGGGACAATGAAACAGTCTTTTAATCATACCACTCAGGGTTTTGACTCAAATAGCATAAACATTTTGGGGATGAGTGTAAAGTCATTTTCATCGGAAAATCAGAAGATTTGAGCTTGTTTAACCAAGATTTCAGATTAGGAAAACTTAATTTTCCCCAAGATATTTTGCTAGCTTTAAGAAAAATGCTAAGTCCATGCTAATCTTCATTGGTTGAGCTTAACATGCTTGGCTTGGGGGGTTTTGAAAATCAGCTTTTACTAGCCATCAAATATGCATATTGGCAACAAACATACAAGGGGATGGCATATAACATGAAAGGGGAGGCTAATTTTACTAATGGCCTAGTCAAAGAAAGTATTATGCACTTTGACAAGTAAATGTAATGGATTTTGAAAATGACAATGATTCATGCAAGTTAATATGTAAATGCGCTTGAAATGTGTTAGGCTAATGATTCATACATGGATTAAGGATAACAAGATGCATGGAATGGCATAAAATGTATAAGCAAGAGATATCAAACTAATGAGTATGAAAAGAGGCATTTTGCACATTAAAAGGGCATTAAGCATCCAAATCTTAAACTACCATAATAAAAAAGCCACAATAATGCATAATAACCTTAAGAGGGTGATGGAAACATGGAGAGCCCACTAAAATGATAAAGGTGCTAAAAAATAGAAAATAAAAGTGATAAAAACTTCACTTCTTAGCCAAACAATTGGAGTAGTAGAGATGGCTGGAATTTCCCCCGTTTCCTTGTTATTAATAAGCAAGAAAAAGGAAAAAATAATAAGGTTTTGGTTCTAGTATGGATAAAGGTATTTTTGGGATGTGTAATGCTTGAAAGTGAGTGTTTAGTGGCTGTTTTGGGGTGCTGAGTGAAGAGCTATGGGATTTGGATTTCTTTGATGTGTGAATGTGTTTTTGGAAATGTAAATAACCTAGAATCTAACCTTTTTCTGCTGAGATAGAAATAGTCCTTTCATACTAGCATTTTGGAGCCAAATTATAGGTGTTTTTAGCTATTTCTCAAGGGGACAAGGTGATGTCAGCATGGTGGCTATAAGGTGGCTGTTGGAAGCAGCTTGTTGCCAATGTGATAGGCAATGATCTTCCGACAACTAGGCTGGCTGATGGTGACATTGGCGAACAACTAGGGAGGAGTAGGGTGATTAAATGACATTGACCTTTTGATCCAATTTAGACTGAAAAAAATGTTTTGATTAATTTTAAAGTCTAAATTTGTAATCTGATATGTGTTTTAGTTTTTTCTAATGCAAAAAAATGAGTTAAAATCGAGTTTTGGATTAATGGTGGATGTATCAAAATTGCTCGAACCGTGAAAATGGCCTGCTTGTATCGATACATAGCATAATGTACTGATACATTAGGTCCAAAAACCTTGATAGTATTGATACAATGAACATTGTATCGATACTATGAACCACTGTATCGATACATGTTGATATGCATCGATACATTTCTTTATAGATACATAAGGTCATGTATTGATACAGAGGCTTATGTATCAATACATCTACATATATATATCGATACAAATAGGGATATTTCAAATTTTTGGCACATTGGAGCATTGTATCGATACATGAGAACCATGCATTGATACATTCAACTAAAATTGTGAATTTTTTCATAACTTTTGTCCTTAGATACCTTCAACTCCATCATTTGATGCCACATCTTCGCATTTACCTTTGATATGATCCCTAGGCCTTCTTGATGTCCTTAAAATACTTATTGTCCCTTCTTACATCCATGCTCCAGATTGCTGAAAATTAGCCCAAACAAAATAAGGTATCTACAATAGGGATACTCCAACCCTATCTTTTAACTATAATTAATCTTTTTTTCCTTCTTTGATTCCCATGAATGTGTTAAACAAATCTTGTTTAATCAAGAAACCCAGATGCATCTCAAAAATTATTGATTTGGTTATTCCTAAATTATCGATGCTAATTGCGAGATAAATTCCAATAGTCCACTCCTTTTCTTTATCATTGCATTGAATGATCCATGTTATGTCACTTCATTTCTTCCCTTACTAACATGATTTCTTTGTGATGATTATTTGTATACATGTTTTCTAACAATTTCAAATAAAACTATGGGCAATATTCCATATGGGTATCTCTAAGTGCCTAAAGTAGAATATTCCATTTTTCAAAGTAAAATCCAGAGGTCATTTTTATTAAAAATCTCTATATTCCCTATCTTTCTAGGGCGTATATGAGATTAAATCTTTTCATCAAAACCTAGATTTATATTTCTATAACATTAATGCATTAAGAGGGGTTACATTGAGATAATGATGAGTTAAGATCTGAAGAATTGAAACTGAGACAAGACATAGCTAGTAAGGTACCGATTTCAGACGTCGCGAAGAGGTTCATACTTTATCGTGTGTAACCAACTCTCGAACCCAAACGGCAAATCTTTGCACTACGTAGACCATGGGATGGATGTTTTTAGTTTCATAATTCAAAACATAGGTTTCAATAGGCATCCGATCATGCTTAACTTTAAATGATCGATGGTGAGTCTAAACATTAGCCATTTTGTGATGGTCGTTCGAGACCAATAAGATAAATGTTTCATCTTATGCTCCCTTTCATTATACCATAAGTCGAGAATCTGTACATTCTTATTCTTATCACATCACCAAAGATAATTCCTGGTTAAGAAGACATCCCCATGTCAAAAGAATATTTTAAGTCACACGCACCCATAGATCCATAAGGATCCATCTTGGGGTACATTACGACAGGTTGGTGACTTTGCTAGGGAAAGTATAGAGAGTTAGGCCAATAACTAGCCATGTCTTGCTAGGTTCCTAGTTCTTTCGATCTTCGATCATTATTTAACCATGACCCTTTGTTTTTGTCAACTAATCTTTTATTTGACGTGATTGTTAAGATTGTTTTATTTTCGAATAATCATTAGTTTAATTAAAATGGTAATACAGAAGTAAACAAAAAGGTTTGATTGTTTCCCCATCACATATTGCGTGCTTGCATGGGCCTTAGTGTCCCACCAAACTCCATGGCATGGTTACAATGCAATCATTAGGAGGAAGTGAGCTATCCACCTTTGTGAGTAACCCTCTGCATAGGCATGGCAATAACTTCCTGGATGTAAATTACCTATGTCTCTCATGAGTAACCCTCTGCATTTACATTGAGAAATACATCCAATGGATCGAAACTGTTTCGCCAAACCCGTGATGGGTCTAGGATCGAGGTCCGTCGACTGTCCTTACCAGAAGGAGGAGCAATTCGAATACCTATTTAGGTGTTAACTTAAACCTCATATAGTGAGCCCTATGAGCTAAACCATGTCAAACCACATCGGAATGCTACTAGAATACATGAAGAATATGGGCGCTCAGGGAAACATTCCTAACCTTTATGCTTAATTACCATACTTAGGTAGGTGACAATGAGTATACAATTTTCACCTGCATATGCATTTTTATCATTTATCAAGGCATACCATCATGCCACTTGAACAATGGCTAACCCTTGTATAAATAAATGACGATAAAGAAAAACCATCATTCACAATGTCTTATACTATAAGCTGTTATGCTCTCCGAGTCATGGCTTAACGCGCATCCATACTAGTGATGATGAACAAATATTTCTACTAGTCATTTATTTTTCCATCAAAATAAGATATTGCATCACCTCATGAAAGGCAAATCGCATCCTGGCATGTTGAAATGCTACCCATTTCTCATACACCACCCTGGTTGAGACATGTTATGATCTCTTTCTGATGCTCTTAAATTTTTTATTTCTTTACATTTGTCTCCTATATATTCCACTAACTTATTTTCCCTTTGTTTTTGTTTTGGTGCATGCATCATTTCATCATAACCATCATGACTATCATCATTTTAGGATAATTGTTTTGGTTTAGTGTTTAGCAAGGGGCGTGATTTATGGAACAATAGCTTATCTCTACTATTAAGTCCTTTGAAAATGTCAGAACATGGTCAAAAGGTTGCCAACATCAAGATGGGACATCTTAAAGCCTAACTACATCTTAGAAATGCATGAATAGGTCAAGATTAATTTTTGTTAGAATAATTATTGAGAATTGAAGCATATTTAGGACAGTTGGGATAACAACTAGAAAAAAGCTTTCACCAAAAAGTACTGGGATATCTCTCTCTTACTTGAAGCTTAATTGGATGACAGCTTATTGTGAGCAGTGGCACAGTTTTAGAATCCAGCCTACCGATGTTTCACCTTCAACCAACAAGATTTAGTCCTTACCATTGATGAATACATGGCCCTACTCAACATAGAAAGGGCCAAGTTAGACTGGATTTACAGCAAGGCGCTAATGCCTTCTTTGTTCAAGAAAAGGTTAAGGCAAATTCTTAGAGTCATAGAAGCCTAGGTTGGCAGTCACATTAAAGTAAAAGTGAGTAGCGAATACATCTCTTGGGCCAGTTTGAAAGAGGTAATGGTAAATATTTTTGATCAAAAGAAAGCTCAAGATGCCTATGCTTTAGCAATCTATGGGCTCATTATATTCCTGAAGACTTTGGGTTATGTAAAGGCGACAGTCACAGATTTTTTTTCTTGCTTATTTTGCAACATTAACCCTGCTTCTACCATTATCACCAAAACCATCTGTGCCTCAGCTTTTGTAAAAGAATAGAAAGATGAAGGTTTATTAGGTGTGCCCTATTGCTTTAGATATGGCTCTTAGGTCATCTTTATGTTAGGAAAAGAAGAGTCAGCCAAATTTCTTCTTCAAGATTAGTACTTTTTCTATGGCATTAGAGGAAGAATGTCAGTAAGATAAGATAAAAAAGCATTGGGTCGAGGAATTATGAATTGTCAAGGAGGAAGAAATCACATGGAGAGCCCCATGGGTGTTCCCTCAATCGATTGTGTACAGATATGGAGACTACACTTGTGTGCCACTCTTAGGATTATGGGGAAATACTAGTAATGCTCCTCTTTTAGTGTTGCATTAGCTTTAGTACTAGCAATTCATCTTATTCTTTGAAGACTTAGGGCATTGGGATTTTGAATACGGAGAACCTAATTATAAGTCAAAAGTCTAATTAGCTTTCCAAGCTTGGAAGAAGATCCATTGTGTGGAAAGATACTGGAGAGGAAGGCCCACTATGCCTGGATACGAAGAATGGAGACTGTATTGTATCAACGATCCATTACCACCACCCAACTCCAAGATACTACAAATCCTAATAAAGGAACCATCTTATGAGATTGAACTACTTAGAAGGGAGTTCAAGCAAGAAAATGCATCTTTTGTTGTAGAAATCTCTCAACTTAAAGAGGAAAAGGGCCATCCAAAGATAGATATCTATCTCAGGAGTGATGAAATGGATCGAGTCATTAAAAAAATGGATCACTTTAAAGATGATCTTGAGAGCCTGACCAAGGGTTATGTGACACTCTAAAAAGCTAACAAGTCCAGACGCATTGGCAAGACATCAGTAGAATAGTAAGTGAAAGTTGCCACTTTCAATCGTGAACTAAACTAGCAAAAAGAAGAAGTCAAAACCAGGAAAGAAAAGTTCATGAGGGCACATGTTCTTGCTTTCACCCACCAGTGAAGGAATCAAAGACTCAAAGCTTAAAGGCGAGATACGAGAGACACCCAGGTTAAAAATAAAGCCCTCATTCACAGAATCCAAGAGTTAGAATAGTCTTTTCAGGATCATCAAGGTCATATCAATGAACTAATAAGAGCATTCGAGCAACGTGAACTAGATTGGTGAATGACAATCAAACAAGCACGTCTAAACTACCAAGAACAACATCAGCACCTCACTGAGCAAGTTTAGATGGCTCAACGAGAGGCAGATGACATGATCAAAGTAGCTCAGTCCCTAAGGTGAGACATTGCACCTATTAGAGATCATGAGCAATGACTTTTGGGTTTTCTTGATCATGTGATTACACAATGTAACATGTCAAATACTTTCAGATGTAATTATGTCATAAAAGGAAAAAAATCCTTTTGTGACTCTATGAATGATGTTATTAACGAAGTTGTTCCAAGAATCGATTGTCTCCAACACATATGCATATTTAATTTCACTGTTTTTTCATTGCACTTGCATCAATCATTCATTATCTTAACTCATCATCGAATCATAAATGCTCATCAATAAATACATTTAAAAAAATACTAATACAGGAATTGGGTGCAAAGGATTCCAAGGCCATAAATGTCTCTGTTCGATCAGACTTAAGAACATGCTTTGACCTCCCATATGCTCGTATCAAGGCATAAATATATTTTACATCTTTACCATCTTTATTCACAATAATTTCTTTTGCCAAAAGTCATCAAAATGCTTACTCATTTTTTTACTCATAAAGTTTTATCAATTTACGTTTTCCAAGTCAACTTCCCTAAAGAGTGCCAGATATGTCATTTTTGAGGATATTTCAACCCTATTTTTAAAAATGGTCAAGATATAGAAATCCTACTTTGTCAAAATAAGTTATCATCAATAGGGATGCTTTAACGCTACTTTTCCAAATTGTCAAGATTGAAAAATCTTCCTTTGTTGAAATGATTTGTCATCCATAGGGATACTCCAACCTCGCTTTCCCAAATTGTCAAGATTGAAAAATCTTTCTTTGTCGAAATTATTTATCATCCACGAGGATACTCTAACCTTAATCTTCTGAGGGGATACTCTAACCCTATTTTTCAAAATGGTCAAGATCTAAAAATACTCCTTCAGGAAAATGATTTGTCATCCACAAGGATGCACTAACCCCGCTTTTCCAAATTATCTAGATTGAAAAATCCTTCTTCATTAAAATTATTTATCATCCATTGGTATACTCCAACCTTATATTTTGACTATAATTAATCTTTCTTTTCCTTCTTAGATTCTTATGAATGTGTCAAACAAATCTCGTCTAATCAAAAAACCCAGATGCATCTCAAAATTATCGATTTGGTTATTCCTAAATAATCAATTCTAATTGCGAGATAAATTCTAATAGTCCATTCCTTTTCTTTATCATTGCATTAAATGATCCATGTTATGTCACTTCATTTCTTGCCTTACTAACAGGATTTCTTTGTGATGATTATTTGCATTCATGTTTTCTAACCATTTTAAATAAAACTATAGGTAATATTCTATGTGGGTATCTCTCTAGTGCCTAAAGTGGAATATTCTATATTTCAAAGTAAGATCCAAAGGTCATTTTTATTAAAAATCTCTATATTCCTCGTCTCTCTAGGGTGTATATGAAATTAAATCTTTTTATCAAAACCTAGATTTATATTCCTACAACATTAATGCATTAAGAGAGGTTACATCAAGATAATGATGAGTTAAGATCAAAAAAATCAAAACTGAAACAAGACATAGCTAATGAGGTACTGATTTCAAACGTTGTGAAGAGGTTCATACCTTATCATGTGTAACAAACTCCCGAACCTAAATAGCGAATCTTTGCACTACGTAGACCATGGGATTGATGTTTTGAGTTTCATAACTCAAAACATAGGTTTCAATAGGTATCTGATCATGCCTAACTCTAAATGATTGGTGGTGACTCTAAATGTTGGCCATTTTGTGATGGTCATTCGAAACCAATAAGATGAACAATTCATCTTATGCTCCCTTTCACTATACTACAAGTTAAGAATCTGTACATTCTCATCCTCAACATATCGCCAAAGAAAAGTCTTGGTCAAGAAGACATCCCCATGTTAAAAGAATAATTTAAGTAGTATGCATCCATAGATCCACAAGGATACATCCCGAGATGCGTTGTGACACCAATAACAAAAAAGAAATGAGATTATTATGAAAATCCAAGTTTGACTTATTTAATGAACAAACTTTGATAGTAAGGAGAATCATGGAGAAAAAAGCTTTTCTTACAAATCGAAAGCATCAATCGTGTATCCTAATGCGAAAAACATGATTAGAGTGCCCAGTCACACAAAGGATAGGGATTGTTATAGGAATCAAAGTTTAACTCATTTTACGGATGAATTTTAATTATAAGAAAATGATGGATGAAAGGCTTTTCTTACAAATCCAAAGCATCAATATCGTGAATCCCATGATTGTGTGCCCAATCACAAAAAGAATGTAGAATATTATGAGAATCCTAGTTTGACTCGTTTCACATATAAATTTTAGTTAAAAGGAAAATGGTGGACTAAAAAGCTTTTCTTGCAAGTCCAAAGCATCAATATCGTGTATTCTAATATGGAGAACATGATTGTAGTGTCTAATCACAAAAAGAATGGAGATTATTATGGGAATACAAGTTTGATACATTTCACGGATGAACTTTGATTATAAGAAAAATGGTGGAATGAAAAGCTTTTTGTGAAAATCCAAAGCATCAATATCGTGTATCCCAATGTGTAGGGCATTATTGTAGTGCCCAGCACAAAAATAATGGAGATTATTATGAGAATCCAAGTTTAACTCATTGGTGGATAAATTTTGATTATAGGGAAAATAGTGAAAAGAAAAGCTTTTCTTGTAAATCTAAAGTATCAATATTGAGTATCCCAACATGGAGAGCATGATTATAGTGCCCAATCACAAAAAGAACGTAGATTATTATGAAAATCCAGATTTAACTTATTTGATGAACAAACTTTGATTATAAGGAAAATCATGGAAAGAAAAGCTTTTCTTACAAATCCAAAACCTCAATATCATGTGTCCAATGAGGGGAACAAGATTGTAATGCCCACAACAAAAAGAATGGAGATTATTACAACCATTCAAGTTTGTTTTATTTCATAGATGAACTTTGATTATAAGGAAAATGGTGAAAATAAAAGCTTTTCTTGTAAATCCAAAGCATTAATATCGTGTATTGCAATGTGGAGAACATGATTGTAGTGCCCAATCACAAAAAGAATGGAGATTATTATAAGAGTCCTAGTTTAACTCCTTTCACGGATAACATTTCATTATAAAGAAAATGGTGGAAGGAAAAGCTTTTTCTTGTAAATCCAAAGCATCAATAGCATATATCCCAATGTGGAGAACATGATTGTAGTGCCTAACCAGTAAAAGAACGGAGATTATTATTAGAATCCAAGTTTGATACATTTCATGGATGAACTTTGATTATAAGGAAAATGATGGAATGAAAATCATTTCGTGCAAATCCAACACATCAATATCATGCATCCCCATGTAGAGAACATGATTGTAGTGCCGAAGCACAAAAAGAACAAAAAATATTATGAGAATCCAAGTTTGGTACATTTCATGGGTGAATTTTGATTATAACAAAATGGTGGAATGCAAGCTTTTTTTACAAAATCAAAGCATTAATATTGTGTATCACAATATGGAAAACATGAATGTAGTACCCAATCATAAAAAAAATGGAGATGATTATGAAAATCCAAGTTTGATACATTTCATAGATGAACTTTCATTATAAGAAAAATGGTGGAATGAAAAGTTTTTCATGCAAATCCAAAGCATCAGTATCGTGTATCCTAATGCAAAAAACATGATTGTAGTGCCCAAGCATAAAAATAATAGAGATTACTATGAGAATCAAAGTTTGTACATTTCACAGATAAACTTTAATTAAAAGGAAAATGGTAGAAAGGAAAGCTTTTCTTGCAAATCCAAAGCATCAATATCATGTATCCTAATGTGGAGAACATGATTGCAGTGCACAATCACAAAAGGAATGGATATTGTTATGACAATCCAAGTTTGACACATATCATAGATGAAATTTAATTATAAGGAAAATGGTCTAATGAAAAGTTTTTCTTGCAAATTACATCAATATCGTGTATCCCAATGTGGGAAACATGATTATAGTGCCCAAACATATAAAGAACATAGATTATTACAAAAATCCATGCTTGACTTATTTGATGGTCAAACTTTGATTATGAGAAAAATCATGGAGAAAAAAACTTTTCTTGTAAATCCTAAGCATCAATATCATGTATCCCAATATGGAGAACCTGATTATATTGCCCAATTGCACAAAAAATAGAGATTATTATGAGAATCCAAGTTTGACTCATTTCACAGATGAACTTTGATTATAAGAAAAAAGGTAGAAAGAAAAGCCTTTCTTGCAAATCCCGTATCAATATCATGTATCCCAATGTGGAGAACATGATTGTAGTGCCCAATCACAAAAAGAATAGAGATTATTATGAGAATCCAAGTTTAATACATTTTACAAATGAATTTTGATAACAAGGAAAATGGTGGAATGGAAAGCTTTCTGTGCAAATCCAAAGTATTAATATCGTATATCCCAATGTGCGTTACATGATTGATATGCCCTAGCACAAAAAGAATAGAGATTATTATGAGAATCCAAGCTGACTTATTGGTGGACAAACTTTGATTATAGGGAAAATGATGGAAAGAAAAGCTTTTCCTGCAAATCCAAAGCATCAATATCTAGTATTCCAATGTGGAGAGCATGATTGTAGTGCCCAATCACAAAAAGAGTGTAGATTATTATGAGAATCCAAGTTTGACTCATTTAATGGACAAACTTTGATTATAAGGAAAATCACGGAAATAAAAGCTTTCCTTACAAATCTAAAGCATAATATCTTGTGTCCAACGAGGAGAACAAGATTGTAGTGCCCACAACAAAAAGAATGGAGATTATTATGACTATCAAAGTTTGTACCATTTCATACATGAACATTGATCATAAGGAAAATTGTGAAAAGAAAAGCTTTTCTTGTAAATCCAAAGCATCAACATCGTGTATCCCAATGTGAAGAACATGATTGTAGTACCCAATCACAAAAAGAATAGAGATTATTGTAAGAGTCCTAGTTTGACTCATTTCATGGATAAACTTTCATTATAAGGAAAATGATGGAAAGAAAAGCTTTTCTTACAAATCCAAAGCATCAATATCGTGTATCCTGATGTGGAGAAATGAGTGTAGTGCCTAATTACTAAAAGAATGAAGATTATTATTATTAGAATCCAAGTGTGATATATTTCACAGATGAACTTTGATTATAAGGAAAATGGTGAAATGAAAAGCTTTTCGTGAATATCCAAAACATCAATATCATGTATCCCAATGTGGAGAACATGATTGTAGTACCCAAGCACAAAAAAAATAGAGATTATCATGAGAATCCATGTTTGATACATTTCATAGATGAACTTTGATTTTAAGGAAAATGGTGGATTGAAAAGCTTTTCATGCAAACCCAAAGCATTAGTATCGTGTATCCCAATGTGGAGAACATGATTGTAGTGCCCAACCCCAAAAAAATGGCAATTACTATGAGAATCCAAGTTTGATACATTTCATGGAAAAACTTTAATTGTAAGAAAAATGCTAGAAAGAAAAGCTTTTCCTGCAAGCCACAAGCATCAATATCATGCATCCCAATATGGAAAACATGATTGTAATGCACAATCACAAAAAGTATGGACATTATTATGAGAATCCAAGTTTGACACATATCATAGATGCACTTTGATTATAAAGAAAATGGTCGAGCAAATCAAAAGCATGAATATCATGTATCCCAATGTGAAGAACATGATTGTCATGCCCAAACATAAAAATATTACGAATTATTACGAGAATCCATGTTTGACTCATTTGATGGTCAAACTTTGATTATGAGGAAAATCATGGAAAAAAACTTCTCCTGCAAATTCGAAGCATCAATGTCATGTATCCCAAAGTGGAAAACCTGATTATATTGCCCAATTGCACAAAGAATAAAGATTATTATGAGAATCTAAGTTTGACTTATTTCATAGATGAACTTTGATTATAAGAAAAATGGTGGAAAGAAAAGCCTTTCTTGCAAATCCCGCATTAATATCATGCATCCCAATGTGGAAAATATGATTGTAGTGCCTAATCATAAAAAGATTACAGATTATTACGAAAATCCATGTTTAATACATTTCATGGATGAACTTTGATTACAAGGAAATTAATGGAATAAAAGGCTTTTTGTGGAAATCCAAAGCATTAATATCGTGTATCCCAATGTGTAGAACGTGATTATTATGCCCTAGCACAAAAAGAATAGAGATTGTTATCAGAATCCAAGTTAACTTATTGGTGGACAAACTTTGATTATAGGGAAAACAGTGGAAAGAAAAGCTTTTCTTGCAAATCCAAAACATCAATATCGAGTATCCCAATATGGAGAGCATGATTGTAGTGCCCAATCATAAAAGAATGTACATTATTATGAGAATCTAGGTTTGACTCATTTGATAGACAAACTTTGATTTTAAGGAAAATCACATAAAGGAAAGCTTTTCTTAGAAATCTAAAGCATCAATATCGTGTGCCCAATGAGGATAACAAGATTGTAGTGCCCACAATAAAAAAAAGGCAATTATTATGACTATACAAGTTTCTATCATTTCATAGATGAATTTTGATTAGAAGGAAAATGATAAAAAGGAAAGCTTTTCTTATAATTCCAAAGCATCAATATCGCATGCCCTTTTCTTGTAAATCCAAAGCATCAATATCGTGTGTCCTAGTGTGGAGAACATGATTATATTACCCAATCACAAAAAAAATTAAAGATTATTATGAGAGTCCTAGTTTGACTTATTTCATGAATTGACTTTCACTATAAGGAAAATGGTGGAAAGAAAAGCTTTTCTTGCAAATCTAAAGCCTTAATATTGTGTATTTTAAAGTAGAGAACCTGATTATACTACCCAATCACACAACGAATGGAGATTATTATAAGAATGCAAGCTTGACTCATTTCACAGATGAACTTTGATTATAAGAAAAATGGTGGAAAGAAAAGCTTTTCTTTCAAATCCAAAGCATGAATATTGTGTATCCTAATGCGGAGAATGTGATTGTAGTGCCCAATCATAAAAAGAATGGAGATTATTTTAAGAATCCAAGTCTGATACATTGCATGGATGAACTTTAATTATAAGAAAAATTATGGAAAGAAAAGCTTTTCTTGCAAATCCAAAGCATTAATATCGTGTATCCTAATGTGGAGAACATGATTATTGTGCCTAATCAGGAAAAGAATATAGATTATTATAAGAATCCAAGTTTGACTTTTTTCATGGATGAACTTTGATAATAGTGAAAACGGTGGAAAGAAAAGCTTTTCTTGCAAAACTAAAGCATCAATATCGTGTATCCCAATGTGAAGAACATGAGTCATGCCTAATCACAAAAAGAATGGAGATTATTATGAGAATCCAGGTTTGACCCATTTGATGGCTAGACTTTGATTATAAGGAAATCATGGAAAGGAAAGCTTTTCTTGTAAGTTGAAAGCATCAATAGTGTATCCTAATATGGAGAACAATATCGAAAGCATCAATCGTGTATCCTAATAAGGAGAACAATATTATGGTGCCCAATCACACATAAGAATCCAAGTTTGAATCATTTTATGGATGAACTTTGATTATAAGGAAAATGGTGAAAATAAAAGCTTTTTCTTGCAAATCCAATGCATCAATATCATGTATCCCAATGTGCAAAACATGATTGTAGTGCCAATGACAAAAAGAATGGAGATTATTATGAGAATCCAAGTTTGATACATTTTGTGGATCAACTTTGATTATTAGGAAAATGGTGGAATGAAAAGCATTTTGTGAAAATAAAAAACTTTAATATCGTGTATCCCAATATGGAGAACATAATTGTAGTGCCCAAGTACAAAAAGGATGGAGATTACTATGAGAATCCAAGTCCGATGCATTTCATACATGAGCTTTAATTATAAGGAAAATGGTGGAAAGAAAAGCTTTTCTTGCAAATCCAAAGCATCAATATCATGTATCCCAATGTGGAGAACATGATTGTAGTGTGCAATCACAAAAAGAATGGATATTGTAATGAGAATCCAAGTTTGACACATATCACGGATGAACTTTGATTACAAGGAAAATGGTCGAGTGAAAAGTTTTTATTACAAACCAAAAGCATCAATATCGTGTATCCCAATGTGGAAAACATCATTATAGTGCCTAAACATAAAAAGAATGCAGATCATTACGAGAATCGAAGTTTGGTTCATTTGATGGTCAAACTTTGATTACGAGGAAAATCATGGAAAAAAAGTTTTTCTTGCATATCCGAAGCATCAATATCGTTTATCCTAATGTGGAGAACCTGATTATATTACCTAATTGCATAAAGAATAGAGATTATTATAAGAATCCAAGTTTAACTCATTTCATGGATGAACTTTGATTATAGGGAAAATGGTGTAAAGAAAGGCCTTTCTTGCAAATCCCGCATCAATATCATGTATCCCAATATGGAAAGCATGATTGTAGTGCCCAATCACAAAAAGAATGGAGATTATTATGAGAATCCAAGTTTAATACATTTCATAGATGAACTTTGATTACAAGGAAAATGGTGGAATGAAAAGGTTTTTATGCAAATCCAAAGTATCAATATCGTGTATCCAAATGCGTAGAACATGATTGTTGTTCCTTAGCATAAAAAGAATAGAGATTATTATGGGAATCTAAGTTTAACTCATTGGTCGACAAACTTTAATTTTAGGGAAAATGGTGGAAATAAAAGCTTTTCTTGCAAATCCAAAGCATCAATATCATGTATCCCAATATACAGAACATGATTGTAGCGCCTAATCACTAAAAGAAAAGAGATTATTGTTAGAATCCGAGTTTGATAGGTTTCATGAGTGAACTTTGATTATAAGGAAAATGGTGGAATGAAAAGCTTTTTGTGGAAATCCAAAGCATCAATATCATGTATCCCAATGTGAAAAACATGATTGTAGTGCTCAAGCACAAAAAGAATGGAGACCATTATGAAAATCCAAGTTTGATACATTTCACAGATGAACTTTGATTATAGGGAAAATGGTGGACTGAAAAGCTTTTTGCGTAAATCCAAAGCATTTGTATTGTGTATCCCAATGTGGAGAACATGATTATAGTGCCCAAGCAAAAAAAATAGAGATTACTATGAGAATCCAAGTCTGATAAATTTCACAGATGGACTTTAATTATAAGGAAAATGGTGGAAAGAAAAGCTTTTCTTGCAAATCAAAAGCATCAATATCATGTTTCCTAATGTGGAGAACATGATTGTAGTACGCAATCATAAAAAGAATGGATATTGTTTATGAGAATACAAGTTTGACACATATCACAGATGAACTTCGATTATAAGTAAAATGGTCGAATGAAAAGTTTTTCTCGCAAATCAAAAGCATTAATATCATGTATTAGAGGAGAACATGATTATAGTGCCAAACAAAAAAAGAATGCAGAGTATTACGAGATGCCAAGTTTGACACATTTGATGGTGAAACTTTGATTATGAGGACAATCATGGAAAAAAAAGCTTTTCTTACAAATCTGAAGCATTAATATCATGTATCCCAATGTGGAGAACTTGATTATGTTGCCCAATTGCACAAAGAATAGAAATTATTATGGGAATCTAAGTTTGACACATTTCATGGATGAACTTATCTTATAAGAAAAATGGTGGAAAAAATCTTTTTTTGCAAATCCCGTATCAATATCATGTATCCTAATGTGGAAAATATGATTGTACTGCCCAATCACAAAAAGAATATGGATTATTATACAATTCAAGTTTAATACATTTCAAGGATGAATTTTATTTCAAGGAAAATACTGGAATGAAAAGCTTTTCATGCAAATCCAAAGCATCAATATCGTGTATCCCAATATGGAGAACATGACTGTAGTGCCTAATCACTAAAAGAATGGAGATTATTGTTAGAATCCGAGTTTGATATGTTTCATGAGTGAACTTTCATTAAAAGGAAAATGGTGGAATGAAAAGGTTTTTGTGGAAATCCAAAGCGTCAATATCATGTATCCAAATGTGGAAAACAAGATTGTAGTGCCTAAGCACAAAAAGAATAGAGATTATTTTGAGAATCCAACTTTGATACATTTCACAGATGAACTTTGATTATATGAATAATGGTGGAATGAAAAGCTTTTTGCATAAATCCAAAGCATCAATATCGTGTATCCTAAAGTGGAGAACATGATTGTAGTGCCTAAGTGCAAAAAGAATAGAGATTACTATGAGAACCCAAGTCTGATAAATTTCACAGATAAACTTTAATTACAAGGAAAATGGTGGAAAGAAAAGCTTGTCTTGCAAATCCAAAGCATCAATATCATGCATCCCAATGTGGAGAACATGTTTGTAGTGCGCAATCACAAAAAGAATGGATATTGTTTATAAGAATCCAAGTTTGACACATATCATAGATGAACTTTGATTATAAGTAAAATGGTCGAGTGAAAAGTTTTTCTTGCAAATCAAATGCATTAATATCATGTATCCCAATGTGGAGAGCATGATTATAGTGCCCAAACAAAAAAAAAACACAGATTATTATGAGATTCCAAGTTTGACTTATTTGATGATAAAACTTTCATTATGAGGAAAATCATGGAAAAAAAAGCTTTTCTTGCAAATCTAAAGCATCAATATCATGTATCCCAATGTGGAGAACCTGATTATGTTGCCCAATTGCACAAAGAATAGAGATTATTATGAGAATCCAAGTTTGACACATTTCACGGATGAACTTTGCTTATAAGAAAAATGGCTGAAAAAAATCTTTTTTGTAAATCCCGTATCAATATCATGCATCCTAATGTGGAAAATATGATTGTAGTGCCCAACCAAAAAAAGAATGTAGATTATTATGACAATCCAAGTTTAATACATTTCATGGATGAATTTTGATTTCAAGGAAAATTATGGAATGAAAAGCTTTTCGTGCAAATCCAAAGCATCGATATCGTGTATCCCAATGTGGAAAACATGATTGTAGTGCCTAATCACTAAAAGAATAGAGATTATTGTTAGAATTTGAGTTTGATATGTTCCATGAGTGAACTTTGATTATAAGGAAAATGGTGAAATGAAAAGCTCTTCATGGAAATCCAAAGCGTCAATATCATGTATTCCAATGTGGAAAACATGATTGTAGTGCCCAAGCACAAAAAGTATGGAGATTATTATGAGAATCCAAGTTTGATATATTTCACAGATGAACTTTGATTATAAGGAAAATGGTGGAATGAAAAGCTTTTTACATAAATCCAAAGCATCAATATCGTGCATCCTAATGTGGGGAACATAATTGTAGTGCCCAAGCGCAAAAAGATTAGAGATTACTATAAGAACCCAAGTCTGATAAATTTTACAGATGAACTTTAATTATAAGGAAAATGGTGGAAAGAAAAGCTTTTCTTGCAAATCCAAAGCATCAATATCATGTATCCCAATGTGGAGAACATGATTGTAGTGCGCAATCACAAAAAGAATGGATGTTGTTTATGAGAATCCAAGTTTGACAAATATCACAGATGAACTTTGATTATAAGTAAAATGGTCTAATGAAAAGTTTTTCTTGCAAATCAAAAGCACTAATATTGTGTATCCCAATATGGAAAACATGATTATAGTGCCCAAACAAAAAAAAGAACATAGATTATTACGAGATTCCAAGTTTAACTCGTTTGATGGTGAAACTTTGATTATGAGGAAAATCATGGTAAAAAAAGCTTTTCTTGCAAATCTGAAGCATCAATATCATGTATCCTACTATGGAGAACTTGATTATGTTGCCCAATTGCATAAAGAATAGAGTTTATTATGAGAATCCAAGTTTGACACATTTCACAGATGAACTTTGCTTATAAGAAAAATAGTGAAAAAATTCCTTTTTTCCAAATCTTGCATCAATATCATGCATCCTAATATGGAAAATATGATTGTACTGCCCATTCACAAAAAGAATGTAGATTATTATGAGAATCCAAGTTTAATACATTTCATGGATGAATTTTGATTTCAAGGAAAATTATGGAATAAAAAGCTTTCCATGCAAATCCAAAGCATCAATATCGTGTATCCCAATGTGAAGAACATGATTGCAGTGCCTAATCACTAAAAGAATGGAGATTATTGTTAGAATCCGAGTTTGATATGTTTCATGAGTGAACTTTGATTGTAAGGAAAATGGTGGAATGAAAAGCTCTTCGTGAAAATCCAAAGCGTCAATATCATGTATTCCAATGTGGAAAACATGATTGTAGTGCCCAAGCACAAAAAGTAAGGAGATTATTATGAGAATCCAAGTTTGATACATTTCACAGATGAACTTTGATTATAAGGAAATTGGTGGAATAAAAAGCTT
This sequence comes from Adansonia gregorii, assembly GCA_038382025.1. Taxonomy (NCBI): domain Eukaryota; kingdom Viridiplantae; phylum Streptophyta; class Magnoliopsida; order Malvales; family Malvaceae; genus Adansonia; species Adansonia gregorii. The sequence continues at coordinate 8,528,607 of JBBYHO010000002.1, forward strand.
TTTGCGCAAATCCGAAGCATCAATATCGTGTATCCCAATGTGGAGAACATAATTGTAGTGCCCAAGCGCAAAAAGAATGGAGATTACTATGAAAACCCAAGTCTGATAAATAGGACAGATGAACTTTAATTATTAGGAAAATGGTGGAAAGAAAAGCTTTTCTTGCAAATCCAAAGCATCAATATCATGTATCCTAATGTGGAGAACATGATTGTAGTGCGCAATCACAAAAAAAATGGATATTGTTTATGAGAATCCAAGTTTGACACATATCACAGATGAACTTTGATTATAAGTAAAATGGTCGAATGAAAAGTTTTTCTTGCAAATTAAAAGCACTAATATCGTGTATCCTAATGTGGAAAACATGATTATAGTGCCCAAACAAAAAAAGAACGCAGATTATTACGGGATTCCAAGTTTAACTTGTGTGTTGGTGAAACTTTGATTATGTGGAAAATCATGGTAAGAAAAACTTTTCTTCCAAATCTGAAGCATCAATATCATGTATCCCAATGTGGAGTACCTGATTATGTTGCCTAATTGCACAAAGAATAGAGATTATTATGAGAATCCAAGTTTGACGCATTTCACGGATGAATTTTGCTTATAAGAAAAATGATGGAAAAAATCCTTTTTTGCAAATCCTGCATCAATATCATGTATCCTAATGTGGAAAATATGATTGTAGTGCCCAATCACAAAAAGAATGTAGATTATTATGACAATCCAAGTTTAATACATTTCACGAATGAATTTTGATTTCAAAGAAAATGGTAGAATGAAAAGCTTTTCGTGCAAATCCAAAGCATCAATATTGTGTATCCCAATATGTAGAACATGATTGCTATGCCCTAGCACAAAAAGAATGGAGATTATTATTAGAATCCAAGTTTGATACATTTTATGGATGAACTTTGATTATATGGAAGATGGTGGAATGAAAAGCTTTTCGTGCAAATCCAAAACACCAATATCGTGTATCCTTATATGGAAAACATGATTGTAGTGCCCAAGCATAAAAAGAATGGAGATTATTATGAGAAGCCAAGTTTGATACATTTCACAAATGAACTTTCATTGTAACAAAATGGAGGAATGAAAAACTTTTCTTGCAAATCCAAAGCATTAATATCATGTATCATAATGTGGAGAACATGATTGTAGTGCCCAATCATAAAACGAATCTAGGTTATTATGAGAATCCAAGTTTAACTCATTTGATGGACAATCTTTGATTATAAGGAAAATTATGGAAATAAAAGCTTTTCTTGCAAATCTATGGAATTAATATCGTATATACAAATACGAAGAACCTGATTGTTCTTCCCAGTTGCACAAAGAACGGAGATCATTATGAGAATCCAACTTTGACTTATTTCATAGATGAACTTTGATTTTAAGGAAAATGGTGGAAAAAAAAGCTTTTCTTATAAATTCGAAGCATCAATATCGCGTATCCCAATGTGGAGAATATGATTGTTATGCCAATCACAAAAAGAATAGAGATTATTATGGGAATCCAAGTTTGATACATTTCATAGATGAACTTTAATTATATGGAGAATAGTGGAATGAAAAGCTTTTCTTGCAAATCCAAAGCATCGGTACCGTGTATCCTAATGTAGAGAACATGATTGTTGCGCCTAATCACAAAAGGAATGGTGATTATTATGAGAATCCAAGTTTTATACATTTCATAGATCAACTTTGATTATAGGGAATATAGTGGAATGAAAAGCTTTTCAAGCAAATCCAAAGCATCAATATCATGTATGCTAATGTGCAAAACATGATCGTAGCATCGAAGCCTAAAAAGAACGTTGATTATTATGAGAATCCAAGTTTGACTCATTTGATGGACAAACTTTGATTATAAGGAAAATCATGGAAAAAAAAGCTTTTCTTGCAAATTGAAAGCATTAATCGTGTATCCTAATGTGGAGAACAATATTATGGTGCCCAATCGCACATAGAGTGGAGATTATTATGAGAATCCAAGTTTGACTCATTTTATGGATGAACTTTGATTATAAAGAAAATGGTGGAAGTAAATGCTTTTCTCGCAAATCCAATTGATCAATATCATGTATCCCAATGTGGAGAACATGATTGTAGTGCCACTGACAAAAAAATGGTGATTATTATAAGAATCCAAGTTTGATACATTTTATGGATCAACTTTGATTATAAGGAAATGGTGGAAAGAAAAGCGTTTCATGAAAGTGAAAAGCATCAATATCATGTATCCCAATATGGAGAACATGATTGTAGTTCCCAGCACAAAATGAGTGGATATTATTATAAGAATCCAAGTTTGATACATTTCATGGGTAAACTTTGATTATGACAAAAAGGTGGAATGACAAGCTTTTCGTATAAATCCAAAGAATCAATATTGCGCATCACAATATGGAGAACATGATTGTAGTGCCCAATCATAAAAAGAATGTAGATTATTACAGGAATCCAAGTTTAACTCATTTGATGGATAAACTTTGATTATAAGGAAAATCATGGAAAGAAAAGCTTTTCTTGCAGATCGAAAGCATCAATCGTGTATGCCAATGTCGAGAACATGATTATGGTGCCCAATTGCACATAGAATGGAGATTATTGTAAGAATCCAGGTTTGACTCATTTTATAGATAAACTTTGCTTATAAGGAAAATAGTGGAAAGAAAAGCTTTTCTTGCAAATCAAAAGCATCAATTTCTTGTATCCCAATATGGAGAACATAATTGTAGTGCCTAATGACAAAAAGAATGGAGATTATTATGAGCATCCAAGTTTGATACATTTCATAGGTGAACTTCGATTATAAGGAAAATGGTGGAATGAAAAGCTTTTCGTCCAATTCCAAAGCCTCAATGTCATGTATCCCAATACGAAGAACATGATTGTAGTGCCCAAGCACAAAATGAATGGATATTATCATGAGAATCCAAGTTTGATACATTTCACGAATGAACTTTGATTATAAGAAAATGGTGGAATCAAAAGCTTTTCCTGTAAATTATGCAAAACATGATTGTAGTGCCCAATCATAAATAAATGTAGATTATTACAAGAATCCATGTTTAACTTACTTTATGGACAAACTTTGAATATAAAGAAAATCATGGAAAAAAAAAACTTTTCTAGCAAATCTAAAGCATCAATATCATGTATCCCAATGCTAAGAACCTAATTATATTGCCAAATGACACAAAGAATGAAGATTGTTATGAGAATCCAAGTTTGACTCATTTCATGCATGAACTTTGATTATAAGGAAAATCATGGAAAGAAATGCTTTTCTTGCAACTCTGAAGCATTAATGTCATGTGTCTAATGAGGAGAACATGATTGTGGTGCCCACAACAAAAGGAATAGAGATTGTTATGAGTATCTAAGTTTGTATCATTTCATGGATTAACTTTGAATAAGAAAAATGGTGGAAAGAAAAGTTTTCCTTGCAAATCCAAAGCATCAATATCATGTATCCTAATGTGGAGAACATGATATAATGCCCAATCACAAAAAGAATGGAGATTATTATGAGAATCCAAGTTTGACACATTTCAAAGATAAACTTTGACTATAAAAAATGGTGGAAAAAAAAGCTTTTATTGCAAATCTAAAGCATCAATATCATCTATCCCAATGAGGAGAACCTAATTATATTGCCCAATTGCACAAAGAATTGCAATTATTATGAGAATCCAAGTTTGACTTATTTCACGAATGAACTTCGATTATAAGGAAAATAGTGGAAAGAAAAGCTTTTCTTGCACATCTAGAGATCAATATCATGTATCCCAATGTGGAGAACATGATTTAGTGCCCAATCATAAAAAGAACGAAGATTATTATGAGAATCCAAGTTTGACACATATCATAGATGAACTTTGAGTATAAGGAAAATGGTCAAATGAAAAGTTTTTCTTGCAAGTTAAAAGCATTAATATGGTGTATCCCAATGGGGAAAACATGATTATAGTGCCCAAATATAAAAAGAACACAGATTATTATGAGAATTCATGTTTGACTCATTTAATGGTCAAACTTTGATTATGAGGAAAATCATGGAGAAGAAAAGCTTTTCTTGTAAATCTTAAGAATCAATATCATGTATCCCAACGTGGAGAACATTATTGTAGTTCCCAAGCACAAAAAGAATAGATATTATTATGAGAATCCAAGTCTGATACATTTTATGGATGAACTTTGATTATAAGGAAAATGGTGGAATGAAAAGCATTTCGTGCAAATCCAAAGTACCAATATCGTGTTTCCCAATGTGGAGAGCTTGATTATATTGTCTAAGTACAACATGAATGGATATTATTATAAGAATCCAAGTTTGATACATTTTGTGAATGAACTTTGATTAGAATAAAATGGAGTGAAAAGCTTTTCTTGCAAATCCAAAGCATCAATATCATGCATCATAATATGGAAAACATGACTATAGTGCCCAATCATAAAAAGAATGTAGATTATTACAAAAATCCAAATTTAACTCATTTGATGGACAAACTTTGATTATAAGGAAAATCATGGAAAGAAAAGCTTTTCTTGCAAATCTAAAGCCTTCATATCGTGTATCCTAATGTGAAAAACCTAATTACATTGTCCAATTGCACAAAGAATAGGGATTATTAAAAGAATCCAAGTTTAACTCATTTCACAAATGAACTTTGATTATAAGGAAAATGGTGGAAAGAAAAGCTTTTCTTTCAAATCCAAAGCATGAATATTATGTATCCTAATGCAGGGAATGTGATTGTACACACAAAGAATGGAGATTATTTTGAGAATCCAAGTTTGATACATTTCATGGATAAACTTTAATTATAAAGAAAATGGTGGAAAGAAAAGCTTTTCATGCAAATCCAAAGCATTAATATCGTTTATCCAAATGTGGAGAACACGATTGTTGTGCCTAATTATGAAAAGAATGAAGATTATTATGAGAATCCAAGTTTGACTCTTTTCATCGATAAACTTCGATTATAGGGAAAACGGTGGAAAGAAATGCTTTTCTTGTAAAACCAAAGCATCAATATCGTGTATCCTAATGTGGAGAACATGATTGTAGTGCCCAATCACAAAAAGAATGGAGATTATTATAAGAATCCAAGTTTGACCCATTTAATGGACAAACTTTGATTATAAGGAAAATCATGGAAATGAACGCTTTTCTTGCAAATTGAAGCATCAATCGTGTGTCCTAATGTCGAGAACAATATTTTGGTGCCCAATCTCACATAGAATAGAGATTATTATAAGAATCTAAGTTTGATACATTTTATGGATCAATTTTGATTATAAAGAAAATGGTGGAATGAAAAGCATTTCGTGAAAGTGAAAAGCATCAATATAATATGTCCCAATGTGGAGAACATGATTGTAGTGCCCAGCACAAAATGAATGGATATTATATAAGAATCCAAGTTTGATACATTTATGGATAAACTCTGATTATAATAAAGGGGTGGAATGAAGAGCTTTTCATGTAAATCTAAAGTGTTAATACTGTGCATCACAATATGGAGAACATCATTGTAGTGCCCAATCATAAAAAGAATGTAGATTATTACAAGAATCCAAGTTTAACTCATTGGATGGATAAAATTTGATTACAAGGAAAATCATAGAAAGAAAAGCTTTTCTTACAGATAGAAAGCATCAATCATGTATCCTAATATGGAGAACATGATTATGGTGTCCAATCGCACATAGAATAGAGATTATTGTAAAAATCCAAGTTTGACACATTTTATAGATAAACTTTGATTATAAAGAAAATGGTGGAAAGAAAAGCTTTTCTTCAAAATCAAAAGCATCAATATTGTGTATCCTATTATGGAGAACATGATTGTAGTGCCTAATGAAAAAAGAATGGAGATTATTATAAGAATCCAAGTTTGATACATTTCGCAGATAAACTTTGATTATAAGGAAATTGGTGGAATGAAATTGTTTTCGTGCAATTCCAAAGCATCAGTATCATGTATCCTAGTATGAAGAACATGATTGTAGTGCCCAAGCACAAAATGAATGGATATTTTCATGAGAATCCAAGTTTTATACATTTCACGGATGAACTTCGATTATAACAAAATGGTGGAATGAAAAAAAATTTCCTGCAAATCAAAAGCATTAATATTATGTATCACAATATGGAGAACATGATTGCAATGCCCAATCATAAAAAAATGTAGATTACTACAAGAATCCAAGTTTAACTTCTTTGATGGACTACCTTTGATCATAAGGAAAATGGTAGAAAGAAAAGCTTTTCCTGCAAATCTAAAGCATAAATATCATGTATCCTAGTGTTGAGAATGTGACTGTATTACCTAATCACAAAAGGAATAGGGATTGTTATTAGAATCCAAGTTTAATACCTTTCACGGATGAACTTTTATTATAAGGAGAATAGTGGAATGAAAAGTTTTTCTTGCAAATCCAAAGCATCAATATTGTGTATCCCAAGGTGGAGAACATGGTTGTCGTGCCCAATCACAAAAAGAATGGAGATTATTATGAAAATCCCTGTTTGACATGTTTTACAGATAAAATTTGATTATAAGGAAAACCATGGAAAGAAAAGATATTCTTACAAATCCAAAGCATCAATATAAGGTATCCCAATATGGAGAACGTGATTGTAGTGCCTAATCATAAAACAAATAGAGATTGTTATTAGAATCCACATTTGATACATTTCACTAAATGAACTTTTATTATAAGGAAAATCAAGGAAAAAAAGCTTTTCTCGCAAATTTAAAGCATCAATATTGTGTATCCCAATGTGTAGAACATGATTGTAATGCCCAATAACAAAATTAATGAAGATTATTATAAGAATCCCAGTTTGACTCATTTCATGGATAAACTTAGATTATAGGGAAAATGATGGAAAGAAAAGCTTTTCTTCCAAATCCAAAGCATTAATATCGTGTATCCCAAAGTTGAAAACGTGATTGTATTACCCAATCACAAAAGGAATAGAGATTGTTGTTAGAATCCAAGTTTGATACATTTTACGGATGAACTTTTATTAAGGAAAATGTTGGAATGAAAGCTTTTCTTGCAACTCCAAAGCATCATTATTGTGCATCCCAACGTGAAAAATATGATTGTAGTTCCCAATCACAAAAGAATGGAGATTATCATGAGAATCCCTATTTGACATGTTTCATGGATGAACTTTGATTATAAGGAAAATCATGAAAAAAAAACCTATTCTTCCAAATCCAAAGCATTTGTATCCCAATGTGGAAAACATATTATAGTGCCTAATGACAAAATGAATGGGGATTATTATGAGAATCCAAGTTTGACACATTTTAGGAATAAACCTTGTATAAGGAAAATGGTAGAAAAAAGAAGCTTTTCTTGCAAATCTTAAGCGTCAATATCGTGTATCCCAATGTGAAAAACATAATTGTAGTGCCCAGTCACAAAAAGAATGGAGGTTATTATGAGAATCCATGTTTGACACATTTCTCGGATGAACATTGATAATAAGGAAAATGGGGGAAAGAAAAGCTTTTCTTGCAAATCCAAAGCATCAATATCATGTATCCCAATGTGGAGAACATGATTGTCATGCGTAATCACAAAAAGAACATGATTGTCATGCGTAATCACAAAAAGAATGGAGATAATTATAAGAATCCTAGTTTGACTTATTTCATGGATAAACTTTGATTATAAAGAAAATGGTGGAAAGAAAAACTTTTCCTACAAATCCAAAGTATCAATATCATGTATCCCAATGCAAAGAAAATGATTGTAGTGCCCAATCACAAAAAGAATGGAGATTGTTATTAGAATTCAAGTTTGATACATTTCACAGATAAACCTTTATTGTAAGGAAAATGGTGGAATGATAAGCTTTTCGAGTAAATCCAAAGGATCAATATTGTGTATCCCAATGTGTAGAACATGATTGTAGTGCCCAATCACAAAAAGAATATAGATTCTTACGAGAATTCAAGTTTGACTTATTTGATGCATAAACTTTGATTGTAAGGAAAATAGGGAAAAGAAAAGCCTTTTCTTGTAAATCCAAAGCATAAATGTCATATGTCCAATAAGGAAAACATGATTGTAGTGGCCACAGCAAAAAGAATGGAGATTATTACGAGTATCAAAGTTTGCATCATTTCATGGATGAACTTTGATTATAGGGAAAATAATGGAAAGCAAAGCTTTTCTTGCAAAACTAAAGCATCAATATCATGTATCCTAATATGGAGAACATGATTGTAGTGTGCAATCACAAAAAGAACGAAGATTATTATGAGAATCCAAGTTTGATATATTTCATAGATGAACTTTGATTATAAGGAGAATAGGGGAGTGAAAAGCTTTTCTTGCAAAACCAAAGCATCAATATCGTGTATCCTATTGTGGAGAACATAATAGTGGTGTCCAATCACAAAATGAATGGAGATGGTTATGAGAATCCAGGTTTGACACATTTCACGGATAAACTTTGATTTGAAGGAAAATCATGGAAAAAAACATTTTCTTACAAATCTAAAGCATTAATATCCTATATCCCAATGTGAAGAACCTGATTTTTTGGCCAATCACACAAAGAATGGGGATTATTATGAGAATCCAAGTTTGACACACTTAACGGATGAACTTTGATTATAAGGAAAATGATGGAATGAAAGCTTTTCTTGCAAATTGAAAGCATGAATATCGTGTATCCTAATGTAGAGAACATGATTATGTTGCCCAATTGCACAAAGTATGGAGATTATTATAAGAATCCAGGTTTGACACATTTCACGGATAAACTTTGATTATAAAGAAAATGGTGGAAAGAAAAGCTTTTTTTACAAATCCAAAGCATCAATATCGTGTATTCCAATGTTGAGAACATGATTGTCATGCCCAAACAACAAAAAGAATGTAGATTATTATTAGAATCCAAGTTTGACACATTTCATGGATAAACTTTCATTATAAGGAAAATGGTGGAAAAAAGCTTTTCTTGCAAATACAATGAATCAATATCATGTATCCCAATGTGGAGAACATGATTGTAATACCCAATCACAAAAAGAATGGAGATTATTATGAGAAACCAAGTTTGACATGTTGGTGGACAAAATTTAATTTTAGAGAAAACGGTGGAAAAAAATGCTTTTTTTGCAAATCTAAAGTATCAATATTGTGTATCCCAATGTAAAGAACATGATTGTAGTGCGCAATCATAAAAAGAATAGAGATTATTATAAGAATCCAAGGTTAACACATTTCACAGATGAACTTTGAATACAATGAAAATGGTGGAACAAAAAGCTTTTCCTATATGTCCAAAACATCAATATTGTGTATTCTAACGTGGGGAACATGATTATAGGGCCTAATTACAAAAAGAGTGGAGATTATTATGAGAATCCAAGTTTGACACATTTAAACTTTGATTATGAGGAAAATGGTGGTATGAAAAGCTTTTCTTGTAAATCTAAAGCATCAATATCATGTATCTTAATGTGGAGAACATGATCGTAGTGCCAAATCAAAAAAATATATATAATTTATTACGAGAATCCAAGTTTGACTCATTTGGTGTATAAACTTTGATTATAAGAAAAATGGTGAAAAGTAGAGCATTTCTTGCAAATCCAAATCATCAATATCGTGTGTCCAATGAGGAAAACATGATTGTAGTGTGCACAACAAAAAGAATGGAGATAATTACGAGTATCAAAGTTTGTATGATTTCATGGATGTACTTTGATTATAAAGAAAATTGTGAAAAGAAAAGCTTTTCTTGCAAATCCAAATCATCAATATCGTGTATCCCATATTGTGAACATGATTGTACCGCGTAGTCACAAAAAGAATAGACATTATTATAAGAATCCAAGTTTGACACATTTCACGGATAAACTTTGATTATAAGGAAAATGGTGGAATGAAAAGCTTTTCTTGTAAATCTAAAGCATCAATATCATGCATCTTAATATAGAGAACATGATTGCAGTGCCGAGTCACAAAAAAAATGTAGATAATTAAGAGAATCCAACTTTGACTCGTTTGGTGCACAAACTTTGATTATAAGGAAAATGGTGAAAAGAAAAGCTTTTCTTGCAAATCCAAATAATCAATATCGTGTGTCCAATGAGGAGAGAATGATTGCAGTGCCCATAACAAAAAGAATAGAGATTATTACGAGTATCAAAATTTGTACAATTTCATGGATGATCTCTGATTAAAAGAAAAATGGTGGAAAGAAAAGCTTTTCCTGCAAATCCAAATCATCAATATCGTGTGTCCCATTATGGAGAACATAATTGAAGTATGCAATCACAAAGAGAATGGAGATTATTATGAGAATCCAAGCTTGATATATTTTATGAATGAACTTTAATTATAAGGAAAATGGTGGAATAAAATGCTTTTCTTGCAAATCCAAAGCATCAATATCGTGTATTCTAATGTAGAGAACATGATTATAATGCCCAAACAAAAAAAGAATATAGATTATTATAAGAATCCAAGTTTGACTTGCTAGTGGACAAAGTTTGATTATAGGGAAAATAGTGAAAAGAAAAGCTTTTCTTGCAAATGGAAAGCATTAATATCATGTATCCTAATATGGAAAACATGACTGTAGTGCCTAATCACAAATAGAATGGAGATTATTATGAGAATCCATGTTTAACACATTTCACAGTTGAAATTTGATTATAAAGAAGTTAGTGGAATAAAAAGCTTTTCTTGCAAATCCAAAGCATCAATATCGTGCATCCCAATATGGAAAACATGATTGCAGTGCCCAATCTCAACAAGAACCTAGATTATTAAGAGAATCCATTTTTGACTTATTGGTGGGCAAACTTTGATTATAGGGAAAATGGTGGAATGAAAAGCTTTTCTTGCAAATCCAGAGCATCAATATCATGTATCTTAATGTGAAAAACATGATTGTAGTACCTAACCATAAAAAGAATGCAGATTATTATGAAAATCCATGTTTGACTTATTGGTGGACAAACTTTGATTATAAGGAAAACAGTGGAAAGAAAAGCTTTTCTTACAAATCAAAATCATGTATCCCAATGTGAAAAACATGATTTAGTGCTCATTCACAAAAGAATAGAGATTATTACGAGAATCCAGGTTTGACACATTTCACAGATGAACTTTGATGATAAGGAAAAATGGTCGAATGAAAAGCTTTTCTTGTAAATCCAAAGCATCGATATCATGTATCCCAATGTGGAGAACATAATTGTAGTGTGCAATCACAAAGAGAATGAAGATTGTTATGAGAACCCAAGTTTGACACATTGCATAAATGAACTTTGGTTATAAGGACAATGATGGAATGAAAAGCTTTTCTTTCAAATCCAAAGCATCAATATGATGTATCCCACTATAGAGAACAAGATTGTAGTTTGCAATCGCAAAAAGAATGGAGATTATTATGAGAATCCAAGTTTGACACATTTCACGGATGAACCTTGATTATAAGGAAAATGGTGGAATGAAAAACTTTTCTTGCAAATCCGAAGCATCAATATTTGTATCTTAATATGGAGAACATGATTGTTGTGCCCAATCACAGAAAGAATAGAGATTATTATGAGAATTCATGTTTGACACATTTCACACATAAACTTCAATTAGAAGGAAAATAGTGGAATGAAAAGCTTTTCTTGCAAATCCAAAGCCTCAATATCATGTATCCTAATATGGAGAACATGACTGTAGTGGCCAATCACAAAAAGAATAGAGATTGTTATGAGAATCCAAGTTTAAGATATTTCATTAATGAACATTGATCATACAAAAAATGGTTAAATCAAAGGCTTTTCTTATAAATCCAAAGCATCAATATCGTGTATCCCAATGTGGAGAACATAATTGATGTGAGCACAACCATGGTACATTGCAAGAGGAATGGAACCAAAGATCAGCTAGCAATGCCGAATGGACCAGTAACAAGATCAAAAGTCAAGAAGTTCAAAGGAGCACTTCAATCCTACATCGGTAGAATTATAGATGGCATGGAATCTCAAGAGACAATAAGGACTAAAGGCATCATATCTAATCAAGTGGGGCTGAATTTGCAAGAAGGCTCTAATTCTTGTTTAGTTAATCATTTTAAGTTAGAAGAAAAGCTCTGGGTAACGCACTACTTGTATTTTGCATGTGGGCTTCTTTTTAATTCATTATGGGCTTGTTTTGGTGAAATGGGCTTTTATTAGCTTTCAGCTCATTTAATTTAAACCTTTAGCCTTAATTGGTTGTATTTTAGAGACGTTAGGTTTGGGCTTTAGTTATTTTGATGGGAGGCTCATGTTTAAAGGCTTTTTATATCTCTAGGTTTTTTATTTATTTTCAAGGGGTATAAATAACTTATAATGAACATTAGGTGGTAGATTTGGTTATTGGAAAAATATTAAGTTTCTACTCATCTTGAGGAGGATTGCTTGTCTTCTTCTATTACATCAAGAATATAATTTTTATCAAGGTAATTGCTTATGGTGAATTACATTCTTGTTTTCCAATAAACCTTATCACATGCATTTCCATTCATGTAATTGATTACGGGTTCATTAGGGTTGGGAATTTCTTTTTGTTCATATTCTTATTAAAGTGTGTATTTAAAGGGTTTTGGGTTCTTTAGCCTTAGGGTTCTGCATTATTTGGCATGAGAGCTTGGATTAGGATAAATTCTTATTTATCTTGTTGAGTTCATCTTGTTCTTGAGGTTTTTTTCTTGTCTTTTCGTTTTCTCATATTCGTTCTTTGAGTTATTTGCTGGGTTCATCTTGTTCTTGAGTTTTTTCTTATCTTTTTCTTTTTCTCATATTTGTTCATTGAGTTATTTGCTAGGTTCATCTTGTTCTTGACTCTTTTTTCTTGTCTTTTTTTCTTATATTTGTTCTTCGAGTTATTTGCTAGATTCATCTTGTTCTTGAGTTTTTTCTTGTCTTATCTTTTCTTATATTTGTTCTTTGAGTTATTTGTTGCACTAGCTATCATATAAAATTCAAAAAAATAAATAAAATAAAATAAAATAAAAATATAGATCAGTTGCTGGAGTAAAAAAAAAGAAATTAAATAATTAACAATTTGATTCTTGTTAATTTGAAATCTATATTTTAAGCAACATACATAATTTTCTTTTGTGTGCTTATTTTGTCTTTCTTCATTTTGGTATTCTTGCTTCTAGTTTTGTGCCTATCTTTTTTATTAGGTGTTTTCATTGCATTCCTCGTTTTAACTTGCTGTTTGTCAAGTACCTTAATTTGAAATTAAATTTTGAAGTGTAATTGAGGACAACAAGCTTGAGTGTGAAAGCTTAAAAAAAGGTAAAGCCAATTTTGAGTGAAACACGAGTGGAGTGCCATCTCTTCAGTGAAACATGTAAGAGAATGAATTGTAAGGTTTTTTTTATTGCTAACCATTTTCTTACCATTTTTGTTTTTAAGAATGGCCTAAAATAGAGATGAAAAGGAAACATTGCATAAAAGGGAGGATGAAATTATGCCTGAACTGAAATTTATGTATAAGGCATTCATGCATGAGTGAGTTCAAGAAGTTGTCTACTAGGATGGATGGGATGGATGAAAGAATTAATGAAGCCAGTAGAATCCAAAACTTTAGTAGATTAATTGACAGTAATAGGAATAGAGAAGAAGAGCTGGGAAGAAATTATGATGAGTATAAAGATGAAGTGCAATCTGTGAGGGCTAAAGAAAGTAGAAAAGAAAGAGTGGGAGAAAAGATAGCAACTTTAATGCTATCAAGATGAAAATTCTGCCCTTGAAAGGTAGGAATAATGCTAAAGTGTACTTAGAGTGGGAATAAAATGTGGACATGATTTTTGCTTGTCACAACTATTTTGAAGATAAAAAAGTAAGATTGGTAGCAATGGAATTCTCTGATTATAATTTGGAGGGATAAATTGACAGAGAATAGGAGAAGGAATAGGGAACCAACTATATCCACTTGGGAAGAGATTAAACAAGTGATGAAGAAGAGGTTTGTGCCATCTTATTACATAGACTCACATAAGGATCTAGATCAGTAGAAGATTATCACAAGGAGATGGAGTTGCTATTGATTAAAGCTAACATAGGAGAGAACGAAAAAAGTGACAATTGCTTGATTCATGGGTGATTTAAATAGGGAAATTGCTAATGTGATTAAGTTACAACATTATGTAAAGATGGAGGACCTAGTGAACAAATTCCAACAACAAATAGAGTCTAAAATAGAGAAAAAATGAAAATAAAAAGAGGAAGCATTATTCAAATTCCAGGGAAAAAGGCAACGAACAAATAGAGGTAAGGAGAAGAGTACTTTAATTCAAAAAGGTACTATTGAACCATCTTTTAAACCTTCTAGACATAGGGATATTAAGTGCTTTAAATGTTAAGGGCGTGGTCATTATGCATCTAATTGTCCTAATAGAAAGACTATGTTTATTAAGGGTGATGATATTGTTTTTGAGTCTGATAGAGGTAATGAGACTAATGGTAGTGATTTGAGTATGTCACCTTTAAAAGATTGTTTTGATATTGATAAAAGTGTTGAATATGCTATTAAAGGTGAATCTTTAGTTGCTAGGCATGCATTGAACTTGAATGTGAAGGAAGATAGCCTGGAACAAAGGGAGAACCTATTTCACACTAGATGCTAAGTAGGTAGGAAAATTTGTAGCTTAATCATAGATGGGGGTAGTTGCACCAATGTAGCTAGTACTACGTTGGTAGAGAAGTTGGAGTTGAAATGTAATAAACACCCTAACCTATATAGACTATAATGGTTGAATGATAATGGTGAGGTAAAATTTACTAAACAAGTAGTTGTTGTGTTCCTTATTAGTAGATATGCTGATGAAGTTATGTGATGTTGTGCCTATGCAAGCTGGTCATATATTGTTGGGTAGGCCATGGCAATTTGATAGGCGCGTTATGCATGATGGGGACATGAATAGGTATTCTTTTATGTATAATGGGTAGAAAATTACCTTTGTTCCTTTATTATCCAAAGAAGCATACCTTGAACAATTGAAAATTCAATAATTATCAAGTTGAGATTCAGGTAGTGAGGTGAAAAAGAAAGAAGAGAGAAAAGAGGCCATGAAAGAAAATAATGTAGGATATGTAAGAGAAAAGAAGTTAATGAGTGAAAAAAAAGAAAAGAATGTGAAAAGTGAGCAAAAAAATTTGAGAAGAGTGAAAAGGTTAAGACACAACCATGTTTTTATGCAAAAGAGAGAGAGTTAAAGAGTGCATACTTAGGCAAGAGAGCTTTAATTTTGATTCAGTTTAAGGAAACATTTACTAACACTAACCTTTACCCAAATTTACCTAGTGTGTTTGTGACTTTGTTGCAGGATTATGATGATGTTTTTCCTGAGGAGGTACTGCATAGGTTACCACCTTTGAGAGGGATTAAGCACCAAATTAACCTTGTACTAGGAGCTCAAATTCCTAATTGTCTAGCTTACTGAAGCAATCTAGAGGAAACAAAAGAACTATAAAGGTAAGTGGATGAATTGCTTAGAAAAGGATATATGAGGAAGAGCATGAGTCCAAGTTTGACACATTTCATGGATGAACTTTGATTATAAGGAAAATGGCAGAATCAAAAACTTTTCTTGCAAATCCAAAGCATCAATATCATGTATCCCGATGTGAAAAACATGATTGTAGTGCCAAAACACAAAAAGAATGTAGATTATTATTATAAGAATCCAAGTTTGGCTCATTAGTGGACAAACTTTGACTATAAGGAAAATGGTGGAAAGAAAAGCCTTTCTTGCAAACCCAAAGCATCAATATCATGTATCCCAATGTGGACAACGTGATTGTAGCGCCCAATCACAAATTAAATGGAGATTATTATGAGAATCCAGGTTTGATACATTCCAGAGATGAACTTTTATTATAAGGACAATGGTCAAATAAGAAGCTTTTCTTACAAATCCAAAGTATCAATACCGTGTATCATAATATGGAGAACATGATTGTAGTATGCAACCACAAAAAGAATAGAGATTATTATGAGAATACAAGTTTGACACATTTCACGGATGAACTTCGATTTTAATGAAAATGGCAGAATGAAAAGCTTTTCTTGCAAATCCAAAGCATCAATATCATGTATCCCAATGTGCAAAACCAGATTGTAGTGCCCAATCACAAAAATAATGTAGATGATTATAGGAATCCATGTTTGACTCAATGGTGGACAAACTTTGATTATAGGGAAATGGTGGAAAGAAAAGCTTTTTTTACAAATCCAAAGCATCAATATTATGTATCCCAATGTGGAGAATATGATTGTGGTATCCAATCACAAAAAAAATGGAGATTATTATAAAAGTCCAAGTTTGACACATTTCATGGATAAACTTTGATTATAAGGAAAATGGTGAAATGAAATGCTTTTCTTGCAAATAGAAAGCATGAATATTGTGTGCCCTAATATGGAGGACATGATTGTAGTGCCTAAACACAAAAAGAATGTAGATTATTAATAGAATCCAAGTTTGACCCATCAATAGACAAACTTTAATTATTGGGAAAATGGTGGAAAGAAAAGTTTTTTCTTGCAAATCAAAAGCATCAATATTGTGTATCCCAATGTGGAGAACATGATTGCAGTGCCCAATCATGAAAAAAATAGAGATTATTATGAGAATCCAAGTTTGACACATTTCACGGATGAGCTTTGATTATAAGGTGAATGGTGGAATGAAAATCTTTCTTGCAAATCCAAAGCATCAACATCGTGTATCCCAATGTGGAGGATGTAATTGTAGTGTGCAATCATAAAAAGAATGGAGATTACTATGAGAATCTAAGTTTGACATATTTCACGGATGAACCTTAATTATAAGAAAAATGGTGGAATGAAAAGCTTTTGTTGCAAATCCAAAGCATCAATATCGTGTATACTAATGTAGAGAATGTGATTGTAGTGCCCCATCACCAAAAGAACGTAGATTAGTACGAGAATCCAAGTTTCACTCAATGGTTGACAAACTTTGGTTGTGGCCAAAATGGTGAAAAGAAAAGCTTTTCTTGCAAATCTGAAGCATCAATATCATGTATCCCAATGTGGAGAACATGATTGTAGTGCCTAATCATAAAAAGAATAGAGATTATTATGAGAATCCAAGTTGTTTGACACATTTCATGTATGAACTTTGATTATAGGGATAACAGTGGAAAGAAAAGCTTTTCTCATAAATCCAAAACATGAATATCATGTATCCTTATGTGGAGAACACGATTGTAGTGCCCAATCACAAAAGGAATAGAGAGTATGATGAGAATCCAAGTTGTCACATTTTAAGGATGAATTTTGATTATTACAAGAATCCAAGTTTGGTGGAATAAAAAGCTTTTCTTGCAAATCCAAAGCATCAATAACATGTATCGCAATGTGGAGAACATGATTGTAGTGGCCAATCACAAAAAGAATAGAGATTGTTATGAGAATCCAAATTTGACACATTCTATGGATGAACTTTGATTATAAGGAAAATGGTGGAAAGAAAAGCTTTTCTTGCCAACCCAAGGCATCAACATCGTGTATCCTAAAGTGGAGAACATGATTGTAGTGCCCATTCCAAAAAGAATGGAGATTATTACGAGAATCCAAGTTTGACACATTTTATGGATGAACTTTGATTATAAGAAAAATGGTGGAATGAAAAGCTTTTCTTCCAAATCCAAAGCATCAACATCGTGTATCCTAATATGGAGAACATGATAGTAGTGCGTAATCACAAAAAGAATGGAGATTAATATGAGAATCCAAGTTTGACACATTTCACAGATAAACTTTGATTTCAAGGTAAATGGGGGATTGAAAAGCTTTTCTTGTAAATCCAAAGCATCAATATCGTGTATCCCAATGTGGAGAACATGATTGTATTGCCCAATCACAAAAAGAATTGAGATTATGAGAATCCAAGTTTGATACATTTCACGGATGAGCTTTGATTATATGGTAAATGGTGGAATGAAAAGTTTTTCTTGCAAATCCAAAGCATCAATGTCGTGTATCGCAATGTGGAGAACAAGATTGCATTACCCAATTACAAAAAGAACATAGATTATGATGAAAATCCAAGTTTGACTCATTAGTGGACTGTAGACACCTTATTTCGTCTAGGCTAATTTTTCACCATTCGAACATTTTTAACTCATCCATCATTGATCAAAAACTCAATTTTAACTTGTTTCTTTGCATCTGAAAAGATTAAAACCCATATCATATTATGAATTTAGACCTTTGAATTAATCAAAACATTTTTTTGCAGTCTAAATTAGATAAAAAAAGGTCATAAAAAAGGTCAATATCACATGATCACCCTATTCTCTAGTTTGTTGACTAAGATCACCATCAGCCACCCTATTTGCTAGAAAATCATTTCAGCATTTAAGCTAGTCACCCTATGTCAATCACATTGGCGGCAAATTGCTCCCTACAGCCATTCTATAGCCACCAAGCTGACACCACTTTGTCCGCTTAAGAAATGACCAAAATGCCTTTAAATTAGATTCAAAATGCTGGCATAAATGGACCAATTCTATCTTAGCTGAAAAAGGTTAGATTCTAGATCATTTCTAACTTCCAAAACACATTCCCACACCAAGAAAACCAAATCCCATAGCTCTTCACTCACCACCCAAAAATAGCCCCAAAACATAATTTCCAACCATTACACACTTCAAAAATCATCCTTATCCATACTAGAACCAAAACCTCATTATTTTTCCCTTTTTCTTGCGTATTAACAACAAGGAAAAGAGGGAAATTTAAGCTGTCTCTACTGCTCCAATTTTTGGTTAAAAAGTGAAGTTTTATTGGTATAACTTCTCACTTTATCACTTTTATTTTCTCCTTTTGAGCACCTTGATCATTTTAGTGAGCTTTCAATGTTTCCATCATGCTCTTAGAATTATCATGCATTATTGTGGCTTTTGGTTGTGGTGGTTTAAGATTTGGATACCTTAATGCCTCTTTAATGTGCAAAATGCCTAATTTTATCATTATTATTTTGATAGCAAGCATGCATCTTGATATGATTAATCCATGTATGAATCCTTAGCTAAACACATTTCAAGCACATTTATATATTAGCTTGCATAAACCATTATCATTTTCAGCATCCATAATATTTTCTTGTCACAATGCATAACATTTTCTTTGCCTAAACCACTGGTAAAGTTAGTATCCCTATTCATGTTATCTGCCATTCCCTTGTGTGTTTGTTGTCTTCTCCTTGTCAAAATGCATGCTTGATGGTTGTCAAAACTGATTTTCAAAACCCTCCCCAAGCCAAGCGTGTTAACCTCAACCAATGAGGACGAGCATGAACTTAGTATTTTCCTTAAAGTTAGCAAAACTTTGGGAAAATTAAGTTTTCTGGATTTGGAATCTTGATTAAATAAGTTCAAAACTTTTGATTTTTTGATGAAAATGGCCTTGCACTTGTTCCCTAAATGTTTGTGCCTAGTTTTTGAGTCTAAATCATATGTGGTATGATCAACAAGCTATTTCATCATCCCAAATTACTTCATGGCTATGCAAATGAGTTCTTGATGCTCATGCCAGTCTTTCCCATCAGTCCTTGATGTTCGAACATCAATGACTCGAGTTTGAACCCGTAGACATAAAAAAAAGAGAGATATCCCTACTTTCTTTATCCCCTGCTAGTAGTTCAATTGTTGCAAATTGAAAAATCACTTTAAAATTTGAAATGATTTTTCTTGGATTTTTTGATATTTTTCTATCAAAGCATGTCAAATTATCTTTGAAAGGATGTCTTATTCACCCCTGGATCTTTCTAGATGAGAGAGTTATGATTTTTCAAGTCTAAACTATCCAAAACCTCTAGAATCTAAACATGTATTCTAGTTTTAGGCCCATTAAATGATTTTTTCGAATTTTTTGATCATTTTTCCTAAAAGATTCATGAAATTTCTTTTTCAAAAAAGTATCACTTGCAATTTTTCAATACCAAACAAGTCTGGGGTGACTTTTCAAATTTTGGCACACCTTGTCCCCCGTATGCTCTACCAACAGTGCAATTAATCCAATTTTGAAAATTTATTCCCCAGAAAAGTAACTTTTTGGAATAGTAGGAATATTTTTAGATTGACCCTCACTGAGTTAGCTTTCTAACGGCGTCTTGTCCACCCTCTAAGGACTTCAAACTAATTTAAAATAATTTCAGAAAGTAGGATCATGTGATGCTATCCCCTATTCTTGATCATGGTCAAAATCAAGTTATTTCCCTGAATTTCGTCAGGAGACATTTGAATGTCACCGTATCACCCAGATCAGCCTTAAGAACATGCTTTGACCTCCCATATGCTAGTATTAGGCACGGACATATTTTACATCTTTACCATCCTCATTCACAATAATTTCTTTTGCTAAAAGTCATCAAAATGCTCACTCATTTTCTAAATCGTAAAGTTTTGTCAACTTAATTTTTTTCCAACTTGACCTTTTTAAAGAGTGTCAAATATGTCACTTTCCAATCCTGACCTTTCGAGGGGATGCTCTAACCTCTCTTTTCAAAATTGTCAGGATTTAAAAATCTTTCTTTGTCAAATTATTTGTCATCTTTGGGGATACTCTAAACCCATCTTTTCGAAGGGATACTCTAACCCAGTCTTTCAACTTCAATTAAATTTTTCTCCTTCTTGGACTTTCATGGATATGTCAAACTTCATTTAGTCAAGAAACCCAGATTCATCTCAAAAAATTATCGGTTCGATTATTCCTAGATAATCGGTGCCAATTGCAAGATAAATTCTAATGGTTCATCCCTTTTCTTTATCATTGCATTAAATGATCCATGTTACGTTACTTCATTTATTGCCTTGCTAACATGATGTCTTTGTGATGATTATTTGCATTCATGTTTTCCAATCATTTCAAGTAAAACTAAAGGTAATATTCCACATGGGTATCTCTCCAATGCCTAGAGTGGATTATTCCATTTTCAAAGTTAGATCCAGAGGTTATTTTTATTAAAAATCTCTATATTCCCTATCTCTCTAGGGTGCATATGAGATTAAATCTATTTCTTTAAAACCTATATTTGTATTTCTATAAGATTCATGCATTAAAAGGGGTTATATCAAAATAATGACAAGTTAAGATTGAAAGAATCGAAACCAAGATAAGACATAACTAGTAGGGTACCAATTTTGGGCATCACAAAGAGGTTCGTACCTCATCGTGCGTAACCAACTCCAGAACCCAAATAATGAATCTTTGTACTATATAGGCCACGAGATCGATGTTTTGAGTTTTATAACTCAAAACATGTGTTTTAATAGCCACGAGGTCATGCCTAGTCTAAAATGATCGGTGGTGACTCCAAGCATTGGCCATTTTGTGATGGTCATACAAGACCAATAAGATGAGCGATTTGTCTTATGGTCCCCCTCACTATGTCATAAGTTGAGAATTTATACTTTCTCTTTCTTATTACGTCATGAAGGAAAAGTCTTGGTCAAGAAGACATTCCCAAGTCAAAATAATATTTTAAGTCATACGTACCCATAGATCTGCGAGGATCTACCCTAGGGTACATTGCGATAGCTTGACGACTCCACTAGAGATAGTGTAAAAAGTTGGGCTAGTAACTAGCCGCATCTTGCTAGGTTCTTGGTTCCTTCGATCGTTGATCATTATTTAACTGTGACCTTTTTTGCTTTTTGTCAACTAATCTTTCATTTAACATGATTGTCAGGATTGTCTTGTTTTTGAATAATCATCACTTTAACAAAAAAGGTATGCGGAGGTAAACAAAAAGGTTTGATCGTTTCCTCATCACACATTATACACTTGCATGTACATTAATGTCCTGTCAAACTCCATGGCATTGGTATAACCCAATTATTAGGAGGAAGTGAGCTATCTACCTTCATAAGTAACCCTTTGCATAGGCATGGCAATAACTTCCTAGATGTAAATTACTTGTCTCTTATGAGTAACCCTCTGCATTTGCAAAGGGAAATACATCCAATGGATAAAAACTATTCCACCAAACCCATGATGGGTCTAGGATTGGGTTCCATGGACTTTCCCTATCAAACAAAGGAGCAATTCGGATACCTATTTAGGTGCCGACTTAAACCTCATATAGTAAGCCCTATGAGCTAAACCATGTCAAATCATACTTGAATGCTGCTAGAATACCCAGAAAATAGGGTCACTCAAGGAAACATTCCTAACCTTTACTCTTAATTACCATAATCATGTTGGTGACAATGAGTATACAATTGTCATTTCCATATGCATTTTTATAATTTATCAAGGCATGTCATCATGCTGCTCGAATGATAGCTAACCTTTGTATAAATAAATGACGGTGAACAAAAACCATCATTCACAATGGTTTGTACTTTAAGCCATTATGTTGTCCAAGCCATGGCTTAATGTGCATCCGTGCTAGTGGTGATGAATGAATATTGCTACTAGTCATTTATTTTTCCAACAAAATAAGATATTGCATCACCTCATGAATGGCAAATTGCATCCTGGTATGCTGAATTGCTGCGCGTTTGTCATCTCACCACCTTGGTTGAGAAATGTTATGATTTTTTTTGTTCTGATGTTCTTAAATTCTTTATTTTCTTACATTTATCTGCTATATATTCCACTAACTTATTTTCCCTTTGTTCTTGTTTTGGTGCATGTATCATTTCATCATAACCATCATGACTACCATCATTTTGGGAAAATTATTCCAGTTCAGTGTTCAGGAAGGGGCATTATTTATGGAGCAATGATTTATCTCAACTACCGAGTCCTTTTAAAACCTCAAAACATGGTCAGAAGGTCGCCAACATCAAGACAGGGACAGCCTAAAGCCTAACTATGTCTCATAAATGCATGAACACATCAAGATCGATTTTTGTTAGAATGATTATTAGGAGCTGAAGCATATTTGGGACAATTGGGATAGCAACATGAAAGAAGCCTTTACTAAAAAGTACAGGGATATAGCTCTCTTACTTTGAGTTTAATTGGATGATGGCTTGTTGCAAGCAACAGTATAGTTCTGGAATCCAGCCTACCAATGCTTCACCTTCAACCAATAAGAATTAGTCTTCACCATTGATGAGTACATAGCCTTGCCCAACATAGAAAGGGCCAAATCAGATGGGATTTACTATAAGGCGCTAACGCCTCCTCCGTTCAAGAAAAGGTTAAGGTAAATTTTTGAAGTCATAGAAGCATGGGTTGATAGCCACATTAAAGTAAAAAGGAGTAACGAATGCATCCCTTGGGCTAGCTTGAAAGAGGCAATGGTAAATCTTTTGGATCAAAAGAAAGCTCAAGATGTCTACGCTTTGGCAATCTATGAGCTCATTATATTCCTAAAGATTTTAGGTTATGTAGAGGCGACAGTCATAGATTTCTTTTCTCGCCTATGTTACAGTATCAACCCTGCTTCCACCATCATTGTCCAACCCATCTGTGCCTCCAGCTTTTGTAAAAGAACGAAGTAGGAAGGTTTATCAGGTGCACCCCATTACTCCAGATATGGCTCCTAGGTCATCTTTGTGTTAGGCAAGTGAGAGTCGGGCAAAATTTCTTCTTCAAGATTAATCCTCTTTCGATGGTATTAGAGGAAGAATGTCACCAAGATAAGACAGAAAAGCTTTGGGTTAAGGAATTACGAAATGTCAAGTAGGAAGAAATCATATGGAGAGCTCCATAGGTGTTTCCCCAATCGATTGTGCATAGATGTGGAGACTCCACTTACGTACCGCTCTTGAAATCATAGGGAAATACCAGTTATGCTCTTTTATTTGTACTGCATCAGTTCTAGTGCTAGCAATTTATCTCGTTCTTCGAAGACTTAGGACATTGAGATTTTGAATACAGAGAGCCCAATTATAAAGCAAAAGTCCAGTTAGCTTACCAAGCCTGGAAGAAGGTATATTGTATGGAAAGATATTGGAGAGGAAGCCTCACCATGCCTGGATACGAAGAATGAAGGCTCCACCATATCAACGATCCATTACCACTACCAACTCTGAGATATTGCAAATCCCAACAAAGAAACCACCTTTTGATATCGAGCTACCTTGAAAGGAGTTTGAGCAAGAAAAGGCATCTTTTACCACAGAAATCTATCAACTTAAGAAGCAAAAAGGCTAGTTAAAGATGGATATCTATCTTAAGAGCGATGGAATAGATCAAGTCATTAAAGAAAGGGATCGCTTCAAAGATGACCTTGAAAACCTAACTAAAGATTATGTAACACTCTGAAGAGCTAACAATTGCTGATGTATAGACAAGACATCAGTCAAATAGGAAGCGAAAGTTGCTACTCTCAATCGTGAGCTGAATCAGCAAATAGAGGAAGTCAAAACTAGTACAGAAAAATTCATGAGTGAATGTGCTCTTTCTTCCACATACCAATGAAGGAATCAAAGACTTGAGGCCCAAATGCAAGATGTAAGAGTCACCAGGGTTGAATATGAAGCCCTCACTCACAAAATTCAAGAGTTACAATAGACTCTTTAGGATCATCAAGGTCATATCAATCAACTAACAACGGCTTTCAAGCAATGTGAACTAGATTTGCCAACAGCAATCGACCAGGCACGTCTAAAATACCAAGAACAACATTAACATCTCACTGAACAAGTTCAAATGGCTTAACGAGAGGCGGATGACATGATTGAAGTAGCTCGATCTATAAGTAAGACATCATACCTATTGGAAATCATGAGCAATAACTTTTGGGGTTTCTTGATCGTGTGATTACACAATGTAATCGTGTTAGATACTTTCAGACGTAACATATTGTAGAAGAAAAAACCCTTTTGTGACTTTATGAATGACGTTATTGATGGAGCTGTTCCAGTGCATATGCATATTTTGTTTCACCATTTTTCTTTGCACTTGCATCAACCATTCATTACCTTAACTCATCATTGCATCATAAATGCTCATTAGTATATACATTTTTTTTTAAAAGTCTAATATAGCAATTGGGTTGTAAAAGTGCAAAGGATTTTAAGATCAATCAAAACATGGAACCTTACATCACGTACCGCTACAACACACAATGCCATAAGCAAATCATGGAGAGTGATCATAAAGCTCGTATTAAGTGACTTATGCTAATGGTTAAGGAATCATAAGACTAGATGCTTCGTTAGCAATACAAAATGCAAAATCAAATTGCAAAACTTATGAAATTAATGATTACCTTTATGAAATAAAAAAGGGCAAGCCAGTACTGCTGAAATAAGGAATGATCCTCCTAATACTAAAAGTCCCCCTGCCAATAATCCAGAACCTACCCCAGGAGAAACTAAACAAGAACAATAGCCTACACCTATACCTGTCGCTCAGGCTCCACCAGTCATCTACCTTAACCCCATTATGGTAGGTCAATTTATTCCCGATACTCAAAGGGTGAACATAGGAGTTTTATCAAAAGATCTGATAACCCTTGACCATGAGGAACCAGAGAAAACATAAGGTCAAAAGCCTACCATGACTGCTAAAAAAGTGAAGAAATTTCAAATATTAGAAAAATGGCCTTCAAGCTATCGAAGGAAGTAACAAGTTTGGAGCTAACTGTCTTTGGTGTCCAACCTTATCATTCCCTAAAAGTTCAAAGTCCCAGAGTTTGGAAAGTTTAATAGAACCACTGACCTTTCTATCCATGTTTGAATCTACCTACAAAAGATGGCTGAGTGCGAGAAAGATGAAAAGCTCCTTATCCACTACTTCCAACATAGCCTCATTAGGGTAGCAGCTCAGTGCTATATCAAGCTAGACAATGTGAAAATCTAATCATGGGCTGACTTGGCTTAGGCTTTTCTGAATCAATACTAGAACGTGTCAGATTAGGCACTGGATTAACTTTCCTTAACAAATTTTGAGAAGAGATCCATTGAAAGCTTTAGGTAATATGCCTAAAGGTGGAATGAGGAAGTAACCCTAGTTTAGCCTTCTTTTACCGAAAAAGAGATGATAATTACTTTCATCCATGCCTTCGCGCTCTTTACTATGAGAAGCTCTTAGGAAATGCCACCAAGAAATTCGCAGACCTAGTTCTTTCTAGAGAAATGATTGACGCAACCATTAAGAGTGGTTTAGCCCAGGAAACATCTAGATCAAGCAAGAAGCCTATTACCAGTAAAAAAAAGGAAAGAGAGGCTAACGCCATAAGTTATGCCAGCACATCTCAACCAAAATGGCATCAAATACTCGACCCTCACTACCCATGCACGTTGTATTCTTGCCTTATCACCAGACCCCCTCACCCAATTAATGTCACAATCGATAACCCATCCTTTGCAATCCCATCCAACCCACCATAAAGCTACCCTCCACAAGGTTATCAAAGCACCAATCGAGCAACAATAATGCACCTAGTAATAGAGGTGCAAATTAACAAAGACAACATTTTGATCCCATCCCTATGACCTATAAGGAGCTTTACTAGACCTTGCTCCAAAATCATATAGTGGCCCTAATCTATGTCTCATAAAAGAAGCCACCATACCCGTAATGGTAAAACCCTAACACCCACTAAGAATACCATGTTGGGGCAGCAGGGCATCACATTGAGAGCTGCATATCTTTCAAATGAAATGTTCAAAATCTAATTAACTCAAAACCCTTGTAATTCAGGTGAACCAGGGACCAAATGTTATTGCCAATCCTTTACCGAACCATATTGAGCCAACTACAAACATGATCGACATTAAGAACAAATATGAAGTAAAGGCAAGCATAAAAGATGTAAGGATGCCAATGTTCTTGGTCTGGCAAGCATTGATTAAAGTCGAGTTGCTCAACGCAATAGAAAAATTAGAAAACAATCATAACAACTTTTGTGAATTCCATGTAGCTATAGGTCATACCATATAAACAAGTAAGGAGTTTAGGTCCATGGTTCAAAGAATGATGAATGAACGCTAGATAGAATTTTATCATAAGAACACACCTGCTGTTGAATATATTTGATAGGAGATGAAACCATGCAACCATCTTACGAGAGAAATTGACCCATTTTTCTTTACGGTAAGTCAAGTCCCAAGGTCAGTTCTTTGACACAAACCCTTAAATTGGCTATCAAAGAACCTAAACCATTCCTGTATAAAAGTAACAAAGCTATTCCATGGAAATACAAGAATTAAGTAGTGACGATCAGAGAACTAAGAAAATTAAGTAGTGATGATCAGAGAACTAACTCCCTCAACTACTGCAAGGAAACTATTAGAAGTTAGTCACTAACTCGCAGCGGTAGGTGTTAAGCTCCCTCGGCTTAAGAAAAATAAAAGGTTGATGCATTTCCAAGCACCAGCACCACTCAAGCTCAAGCAATGAATTTTGAGCTTGAGAAAGTCAAGGAAGTAGTAAGTGAAAAAGAATCCATAGAGTTTTCAAGTTCATTAAGCACAGTGAATATTGCATTATAGACCAGTTAAGCAAATAACCCACAAAGATTTCTATGGTATTTCTGCCTCTTAATTCAGAAGTTCATCGAAATGCATTACTGAAAGTGCTAAACAAAGCATATGTGCCCTCGGACATCCTTATGGAAAAGTTGGATCGACTAGTAAACAACATCATAGCCGATAATTATATCTCTTTCACTAATGATAAGGTCCCACCCGGAGGCAAGGGTAATTATAAAGCTCTACATATCACTACCCATTACAAAAGATCTATTTTGCCTAAAGTACTCAAAGACAATAAGTTAGCCCTTAATGTTATGCCTACGACTACATTAAGCAAACTCCTTGTTGATTAGTCAAACATTAAGAATAGCCATACCATAGTCCATGCTTTTGATAGAACAAGTCATGAGTAATTGGAAATATCACAATACAGCTTCAAATAAGCCCATGTATATATGAAATTAACTTCCAAGTTATGGATATTAATCTTTCATACAATTATCTATTAGGAAGGCCATGGATACACTCCGCTGAAGCCATCCCATTTTCTTTCAATCAGAAGCTCAAATTTATGATAGATGACAAAGTAGTCACCATCAAAGCTAAAATAAATGATCACTACTACCTTAACCGAGGATATCTACATAGAGCCTAATGAAGATGCACTGATTTATCATTCGAATCCTTCAAGTTCATCAATGCGACATTTATAGGAGAAGGGTTGCCAATAGTTGAACCCCATCTATCAAAGAATACCCATTCGGGTTTAAAAATGGCTGTTAGTGAAGGTTCCCATGCTGGAAAAGGGCTTAGCAAGAATTTACAAGGGATGGCCTGAGCCTTACAAGTTACCACTTAAGCCAACAAAAGAAGCTTAGGATTTAAGGCCAATGCACACTCAAGAAAACAGCAAAAAAAGAGGATCTGCTACCAGGAGATAACATGATCATTAAGACGATCATTAGGTCGAGAGGGAGATTCCAAGCTGACAGTGTTTCCATCACTCCATGAGATATTTCATTAAGGAGGATGAATTGATCCAAGCCAACTGGAAGAGCAAAAGGCTGAAGATGTCTTGGTCATTCTAAACAGGGCATTTAACAACCTCTATCTCTAAGATGCCAAGCTATAAAATTTGTATCCTTCGACTAAGACTTGATTTTGATAATAGGGTCATCACAGAAGCCCCTACACCTTTCTTGCCCCTTTTATGTACATCAGGAAGAGAAAACCAACCTGTCTTTACCCAAAGGCAGATAGGTGTCTTATGTAAGGGGCATTTTTTATCAAACATTATCAATGAAATGGCTTTTGCATGTATCATTTTTTAATCTTTTTATCTCTATTACTCTTTTGCCTTCATTTTTATCTAAATCCCTTAGTTGTATGTATGCCTTTTGCAATGTTTATTGCTTTACCCCTTTAAGTGTCTGCTGATAGTGACATGGATGTGTTTGATGGGTCTTTGAAGATCGACTTTGAATAGTTAATTTGCACTAGTGAAGTCAATCTTGAAAAAGATTTTGAAGAAAGCTCCATTCCCTTAGACCACTGAGGATTAATTTAGCAAGAGGAAAAGTAGATCATGCCTCATAGAGGCCCAACGAAAGTAATAAATCTAGGCATTTAGAAGGTTCAAAAGGAGATTAAAATCAGAACCTTAATAAAGTTGACAACTAGGACCAAGCTGATAGAACTACTCTAGAAATATTGAGATGTATTCGCTTAGTCATATCAAGAAATGCTAAGATTAGACACGATATAGTGGTCTATAGCTTCCCATCAAGCTAGGATATAAACCCACCCAGCAAAAGTGAAAGAGGATAAAGGCAAAAATGCTCTTTAAAATTAAAGAAAAAGTCAAGAAGCAGTTTGATGCGGGGTTTATTAGAGTCACAAAATATCTAGAATAGGTTGCCAATATAGTCCTAGTCCCAAAGAAAGATGGCAAAGTATGAATCTGTGTTGATTATCAAGATTTGAATCGAGCGAGTCTTAAGAATAACTTTCCACTACCCTATATTAACACTTTGGTAAGCAACACGACTAAAAATTTTTTGTTCTCCTTCATGGATGGATTTTTAGACTACAACCAAATCTAGATGCCACCCGGAGACATGGAAATAACATTTCTTATACCTATGTGGAGGACATTTTACTATAATGTCATGCCCTTCGAACTCAAAAATGCTGGGGCACCCTATCAACGGGCCATGACAGCCCTATTCCATGGCATGATGCATAAAGAAATTGAGGTTTACGTTGATGACATGATTGCCAAGTCAACAAAAGAGGATGAGCATGTCATAGACCTTTAAAAACTTTTTAAACAGCTATAAAAATTTCAACTCAAATTGAATCTTGCCAAATGTTCCCTAAAAGTCACTTCGGGTAAGCTTCTAGGCTTTATAGTCAGCGAAAAAGGAATTAATGTTGACCCAGACAAAGTCAAAGCCAATCAGGATATGTGACCACTTTAACCCTAAAAGAAAGGGAAAAGCTTTTTAAAGAGACTAAACTACATTGCTAGATTCATATCTTAGCTTACCAACAAATACAACCCCATCTTTTGGCTCTTTCGCAAACAAAATCTAGGAGAATAGAATGAGGCATGTTAAGAAGCCTTTAATAAAGTCAGACATTATCTATCAAGCATGCTAGTGTTGGTACCACCGGTGCCTAGTCAACCTTTAATCCTTTACTTAGCAATCTTTGACAAGTTTATGGGTTACGTATTAGGGCAACATGATAAGTCAAGAAAGAAGGAACAAGCAATCTATTAATTAAGCAAAAAGTTTACAGAATATGATTGCAATTACTCCGTGGTTGAGAAGTTATGTTGTGTTTTTGTGTGGACAACTAAGAGACTTAGGTAGTACATGCTGTATCACACCACATGGTTAATTGCAAGGCTTGATCCTATCAAATATCTATGCAAAGCCCCTACACTATCAGGAAGGCTAGCTAGATGGAAAATCTTACTTTTTGAATAAGACATTGGCTATATTAGTCAAAAGGCCATCAAAGCAGTATGATAGCTGACTTTTTAGCAAGTAGAGTGAGGGATTACTATGAACCCTTAAATTTTGACTTCAAAGATGAAGATTTAATGCGTATTTTTTAGAATGAACACACTTCCAACCAAGATTGATCTTGAAAGATGTATTTTAATGGAGCATTAAACACTCTGGAACATGGAATTGGGGCAATATTGATGTCACTCAATGGAAGTCATTATCCGTTTATAGTAAGGCTAAATTTTGACTACATGAATAATAATGTAGAATATGAAGCTTGTGTCATACGACTTTAAGTAGCCATTGATAGGGATGTTAAGATATTATAGGTGTTTGATGATTTGCCCTAGTCATCTACCAATTGAAAAGAGAGTCGCAAACTCATGATGCCAAGCTGATACAGTATGGGAAGCTGATAGCAAAGCTCAAGAAGGAATTCAATGATACTAGTTTTAGACACTTAACTTAAGAAGAGAACCAAATAACTGATGCTTTGGTCATTTTGGCATCCATGTTTAAAGTCAACCAAGAGTCAGACATTGCTCGCATCTAGATGAGCATTTACATAACTCTGATTCATTCTCATAGTGTCAAACAAGAGAAAGATAGCCAACCATGGCACTATGACATCCTTCATTACATAAAGGATCAACAATATCCCAAACATGAAATCAAGACTAATTAAAAGACTATCAGAAGATTGGCTATGGGATTTATTCTTGATAGAAAAATCTTATATAAAAGAAGTCATGATTAGGTATTACTCAATGAGTTGACTCTCATGAAGCCAAAAAGATCCCAGGAGAAGTTCATGAAAGGATTTGTGGCACATATGCTAATGGACATTAGATGGCCAAGCAAATCATAAGAGTGGGTTATTATTGGTTGACCTTTGAGAGAGATTGCATCAATTACAACTAAAAATAATGTAAGTGTCAAATCTATGCAGGCAAGATCAATGTCCCTCTAGCGCCACTTCATGTCATGATAGCCCTATAGCCCTTCTCCATGTGGGGCATGGATGTAATCGGGTTGATCACCCCTAAAGCTTTTAATAGGCATCATTTTATCTTGGTAGCAATTGACTATTTCACCAAATGGGTAGAAGCTACCTCGTATACTAATGTCACTAGATCAACTGTCTGTAAGTTTGTCAAGCGAGACATCATCTATAGATATGGCCTCCCAGACCAAATCATCACAGACAATGCAAGCAACTAAACAATAAAATAAAGCAAGTGGTCTACTCATAGTTTAAGATCCAGCATCATAATTCTATCTGTTATCACCCAAAAATGAATAAGGCAGTCAAGGTAGCTAATAAAAATATTAAAAGAATAGTTAAAAAATGGTCGAGACTTACAAAGACTAGCATGAGAAGCTATTCTTTGCACTTCATGCCTATCGGACCTTAGTTTGTACTTCCACGGGTGCTACCCCATTTTCTCTTATCTATGGGATGGAAGTTGTATTGCCTATCAAAGTTAAGATCCTTTCTCTCAGAGTCTTGATGGAAACCAAACTTGAAAAGCTGAATGGGTCAAGAACAGATATAACCAGCTCAACCTAATCAAGGAAAAATACATGAAAGCCATTTGCCATGGTTAAATGCATCAAAGACGCATGATCCGAGCCCATGACAAAAAGATACGCCCATGATAAATTCACCCAAGTGAATTGGTATTGAAGAAGATCCTCCTAATTCATAACGATGCAAGGGGCAAGTAGACCCCTAATTAGGAAAGATCGTATGTCGTGAAGCAAGCCCTCTCTAAAAGGGCCTAATCTTGTTAGAAATGGATGCAATGTCTTGCCCAACCTAATCAACTCAGATTCTATCAAAAAATACTTAATGTAGAGGGCGAAAACCTAAAAAAGCATGCTTTGACAAAAAAAGCCAAAAAAACAAAAAAAGCACCAAAAAACACAAAAAAAACAAAAAAAACAAAAAAAGCAAAAAAAACTGAAAAAAGCATTGGGTAACCGACTCGACTATAATTGAAAACCCACAAGGGCAACTTGAGAAAATTTGATGAGGCATAGACTGAGATCACTTATGGAACAAAGCGAAGCAATCCTAAGGATTTTATGAAGATCAACTCATGCTGGTCATATTTATTGTTCGAGAAAGATTCTAAAAAGCACCTAAAGATCATCCATGTTATGATTATCAAAGCATCTTTCGCCCAAAAGATCATCTTTCTCACTACCCTATCAATTGCTTGTCAAATAGTATATTGGGTTATGTCCCTTTGTTGTCATGAAATATATATTGCCTTGTTTCTTTTAACCCTTGTACAATTCATATTGCATTGTCATTTAACTGATAATGTTTGATAATCAACTGAAATATGCATAAGGAGATCTTGATATTGCATCGAAAGGAAAAAAACCACAGGGAATTTTACTCATGCCTTGGTCGTCAAGATCATGCATTTTTTGCGTCCAAACGCCTGTTCAGCATGACCATACACCAAACTATTTCTTGCTTTCATAATCCATATCTTAAGAAAAACCATTTTAGGTTACCCAAAAATTAATCCATGTAATCTATCAGAATCATATCAAAACTAGAGACATCAACCTAATCAATCGAATAGTCTTTAATTGTTGACAATGCCCTCTATTTGTCAGGAAAATGATTAAGCCTCTCGAGTCGAGAATGCAATAGTCCAAATCTTGAGACTGAATTTTTGGTCATATCCTTAATAGAGTAGGGACAACCTACAATGCCCAGTAGGATTAGGAAAATTTTCATCTATAGTCACATCAAAGACAAATCACCATCCCTATGATAGTCTGAATAATGTATAAGGAGAACTACAACTATCTCTTATATTAGACTTCACATCATGCAATTATGATAGCATTACACATCATGCATTCACATTTCCATCATACATCACCATTTTTACAATATCACTCTAAGCCAAGTTTACTGAACCTCCAAGAAATTCCTGGTAAGGACACTAAGCTTCACAAACTAAGTGTCATTCAGGTAAGATTCTTTTCTCTTATCACCTCATGTCAAAACTTTTTTTATCAAGAAACTACTATCAAAGGGCTAGTGTCAAGAAATTATTATCTAGAGACTATCATCAAAAATTTTTGTCAAGAACATTCAAAACAAGCTTTGCGAAGCATTTTGTCAAGAACTAGTGTCAAAACCCTTTCATTGGGATATTGCCATAAACTTTTGTTAAGAAAAACTTGTATTAGAAGGTTTATCAAAAAACACTGCCAACACCTTTCAAAGCGCACAAGTATATGGCAACATTTCTAAAAGCCCACAAGTCAGTGGCACTTTTTCAAAACCCGCAAGTCATGGCACCCTTTAAAGCCCACTAGTTAATGGCACCCTTTTTCAAAGCCCACAAGTCAGTGGCACACTCTTTAAAGCCCACAAGTCCATGGCACATTTCTAATAGCCCATAAGTTAATGGCACCTCTTCAAAGTCCATAAGTTAGTAACACCTTTTTAAAGCCCATAAGTTAGTGGCACCTCTTTAAAGTCGACAAGTTAGTGGCATCTTTTCAAAGCCCACAAGTTAGTGGCAGCCTTCAAAGCCCACACAAGCTGGTGGCACCTAGTCTGAGTCAAAGCCCACAGAGCTGCTGGCAACTAAGTCTAAGTTAAAAGCCTGCACAAGTTGGCTGTATCCTAGTCAAAGCCCATACAAGCTGGTGGCACCAAGTCTAAGTTAAAGCCCATATAAGCTTGTGGCACCCAAGTCTAAGTCAAAGCTTGCATAAGCTGGCGATAGTCGAATCAAAGTCCATAGAGCTAGTGGTGCCCAAGTCTAAGTCAATGCCTGCACAAGTTGATGGCACCCTAGTCCAAGCCCATAAAGCTGGTGGCAACAAGTTCAAGTCAAAGCCTACATGAGCTAGTGGCACCCAAATCTAAGTCAAAGGCCACATAAGCTAGTAGCACTCGAATCAAAGCCCACACCTAAGTTTAAGTCAATGCTCGCATAAGCTGGCAATACCCACATTAAAAATCCATGTTACTCTGTACTTGCCTAAGAGGGTTAAACCTTAGAAAACTTAACACCCTAGTAGGGAGACAAACACGACAAAATTCACTTAAACCTCTATCAGGTTTGCTGCTAATACACTACACTTATTATAGTGAAGTTAATTATAATTTATTTCTTTGCAGGTGTTCTAGGGATCGTCATTCCACCCTAGACAAAATAGTGTCCATTTTCTTTGCCCTATTCCTAATTTTTAGCAATAGTTAAAAAAGGGCAGTTATGGACACCTTATTTTGTCCGGGCTAATTTTTCATGATTCGAGCATTTTTGACTCATACACCATTGATCAAAAACTCAATTTTAACTTGTTTCTTTATATCTGCAAAGATTAAAACCTATATCATATTATGTATTTAGACCTTTAAATTAATCAAAACATTTTTTCTATATTAAATCAAAAAGGTCAATATGACATGATCAACCTACTCCCTAGTTTGTCGACTAAGATCACCATTAGCCACCTTATTTGCTAGAAAATCATTTTAGCATTTAAACCAGCCACCCTATGTCCATCACATTGGCAGCAAGTTGCTTCCTACTGCCACTCCATAGCCACTAAGCTGACACCACTTTGTCCCCCTTGAGAAAATGACTAAAAACACCTCTAAATGGGCTCCAAAATGCTAGTATAAATAGACTACTTCTATCTCAGCTGAAAAAGGTTAGATTCCAGCTTATTTTCAACTTCCAAAACATATTCCTGCACCAAAAAAACCAAAACCCTTAGCTCTTCACTTATCATGGAAAAATAGCCCTAAAATACTTATTTCTAACTATTACACACTCCAAAAATCATCCTTATCCATATCGAAACTAAAACCTCATTGTTTTTTTTTCTTGCTTATTAACAGCATGGAAAAGAGGGAAATTCAAGCCATCTCTATTGCTCCAATTATTTGGTCAAAAAGTGAAGTTTTGTTGGTATAACTTCTCACTATATCACTTTCATTTTCTATTTTTTAGCACCTTCATCATTTTAGTGAGCTCTCCATGTTTCCATCACCCTCATAGGATTATTATGCATTATTGTTGCTTTTGGTTATGGTAGTTTAAGATTTGGATGCCTTAATCCCTCTTTGATATGCAAAATCCCTCATTTTATCCTTATTATTTTGATAGCTCTTGCTCAAGCATTTTATGCCATATCCATGCATCTTGTTATGATTAATCCATGTATGAATCATTAGCCTAACACATTTCAAGCACATTTATATATTAGCTTGCATGAATCATTATCATTTCCAGCATCCATAATATTTTCTTATCATAGTGCATAACACTTTCTTTGTCTGAACCATTGGCAAAGTTAGCATCCTTATTCATGTTATGTATCAACCCTTTGTGTGTTTATTATCGTCTCCTTTTCAAAATGCATGTTTGATGGCTGTCAAAAATGATTTTCAAAACCCTCTTCAAGCGAAGCATGTTAACCTAAACCATTGAGGATTAGCATGAACTTAGCATTTTCCTTAAAGTTAGCAAAAATCTTAGGGAAAATTAAGTTTTCCAAATCTAGAATCTTGATTAAAAGAGTTTAAAACTTTTGATTTCTGATGAAAATGGTGCACTTGTTCCCTAAATGTTTGTGCCTAGTTTTCGAGTCTAAATCGTACATGGTATGATCAATGAGCTGTTTCATCGTTCCAAATTATTTTAGGGCTATACAAATGAGTTTGCATGCTCATGCCACTCTTTCTCGTCAGTCATGGATGTTTGAATGTCAATGACTTGAGTTTGGACCCATAGACAAAAAAAAATGGTAGATATCCCCTACTTTACTTTGTCCCATACTGGTAGCACAGCTGTTGCAAATTCAAAAATCACTTTAAAATCTAAAATGATTTTTCGTGAATTTTTTGATATTTTTCTCTTAAAGCGTGTCAGATTATCTTTAAAATGATGTCTTATTCACCCTTGGATCATTTCGGATGAGAGAGTTATGGTTTTTCAAGTATAAACTATGTGTAACCTTTGGAATCCGAACATGTATTCTAATTTTAGGCCTATTCAATGATTTTTCCAAATTTTTGAACATTTTTCCTAAAATATTCATGAAATTCCCTTTTCAAAAAGGTATCACTTGCAATTTTTTATACCAAATAAGTCCAGGGTGATTTTTTAAATTTTGACACACCTTGTCCCCCATATGCTCTGCTAGTAGCGTAATTAATCCAAATTTGAAAATTTATTCCCCCATGAAGTAACTTTTTTGTGATATTAGGAATATTTTTAGATTGACCCTTATCGAGTTAGCTTTCTAATGGTATCTTGTCCACCCTTTGAAGCCTTTAAACTAATTTAGAATAAATTCAGAATGTGAAATTGCGCTATGTTATCCCCTATTCTTGATCATGGTCAAAATCAAGTTGTTGTCCCAAATTTTGTCTCGAGACATTTAAATGTCACTATATCACCTAGATCAGCCTTGAGAACAAGCTTTAACCTACCATAGGCTCGTATCAAGGCACCAATATATTTTACATCTTTACCAGCCACATTCACCATAATTTTTTTAGCCAAAAGTCATCAAAATGCTGAGTCATTTTCTAAATCGCAAAGTTTTGTCAACTTAATTTTTTTTCCAACTTAACATCTCTAAAGAGTGCTAGATATGTCACTTTTGGGATACTCCAATCTCGACCTTCCAAGTGGATACTCCAACCTCACTTTTCAAAATTATCAAGATTTAGAAATCTTTCTTTATCAAAATTATTTGTCATCCATGGGGATACTCCAACCTTATCTTTTCGAGTGGATACTCCAACATAGTTTTTCAACATCAATTAAATTTTTCTTCTTCCTGGACTTTCATGGCTATGTCAAACAAACTTAATTTAATCAAGAAACCCAGATGCATCTTGAAAATTATTAATTTGATTATTCCTAGATAATCAATGCCAATTAAGAGTAAATTACAATAGTCTAATCCCTTTTCTTTATCATTATATTGAATGATCCATGTTATGTTACTTCATTTATTGCCTTGCTAACATGATGTCTTTGTGATGATTATTTGCATTCATGTTTTCCAATCATTTCAAGTAAAACTAAGGGTAATATTCCATGTGGGTATCTCTTCAGTGCCTAGAGTGGATTATTCCATTTTTCAAAGTAAAATCCAGAGGTCATTTTTATTGAAAATCTCTATATTCTCCATCTCTTCAGGACGTATATAAGATTAAATCTTTTTCATCAAAATTTGGATTTGTATTTCTATAAGATTCATTCATTAAAAGGGGTTATATCAAAATAATGACAAGTTAAGATTGAAAAAATCAAAATTGAGATAAGACATAGCTAGTAAGGTACTAATTTCAAACATCGCGAAGATGTTCATACCTCATCATGCGCAACCAACTCTGAAACCCAAATAATGAATCTTTATACTTCATAGACCATAGGATCTATGTTTTGCATTTTGTAACTCAAAACATAGGTTTTAATAGCCACCCAGTCATGCCTAACCTAAAATAATCGACCAATAAGATGAGCGATTCGTCTTATGGTCCCCCTAACTGTGCCATAAGTCAAAAATCTATACTTTCTTATTCTCATCACGTTGTTAAGGAAAAGTCTCAGTCAAGGAGATATTCCTAAGTCAGAAAAATATTTTAAGTCGTATGTACCCATAGATCTGCGAGGATCCACCATAGGGTACGTTAGAACATTGACAAAATTTGATTATAGGGAAAACGGCGGAAGGAAAAGCTTTTCTTACAAATCCAAAGTATCAATATCATGTATCCTAATATGGAGAACATGATTATAATGTCCAATCACAAAACGAATGGAGGTTATTATGAGAATCCAAGTTTGACACATTTCACGGATGAACTTTGATTATAAGGAAAATGGTCGAATGAAAAGCTTTTCTTGCAAATCCAAAGCATCAATATCATGTATCCCAATGTGTAGAACATGATTGTAGTGCACGTCACAAAAAGAATGGAGATTATTATGAGAATCCAAGTTTTACACATTTCACTGATGAACTCTGATTATTAGGAAAATTATGGAAAGAAAAGCATTTCTTGCAAAACTAAAGAATCAATATCGTGTATCCCAATGTAAAGAACATGATTGTAGTGCCTAATTGAAAAAAGAATGTAGATTATTATGAGAATCCAAGTTTGACTATTTGATGCACAAACTTTAATTATAAGAAAAATGGTGAAAAAAAAGTTTTTCCCGCAAATCCAAAGCATCAATATCATGTGTCCAATAAAGAGAACATGATTTTCGTGCCCACAACAAAATGAATGGAGATAATTATGAGTATTAAAGCTTGTATTATTTGATGGATGAGTATTGATTATAGGGAAAATGGTAGAAAAGAAAGCTCTTCTTGCAAGTCCAAATCATCAATATCATGTAAGCCAATGTGCAGAACATGATTATAGTGCACAATCACAAAAAGAATGGAGATTATTATGAGAATACAAGTTTGACACATTTCACAGATGAACTTTGATTATAAAGAAAATAGTGGAATAAAAAGCTTTTCCTATAAATCCAAAGCATTAATATCGTGTATCCTAATGCAGAGAACATGATTGTAGTACCTAAACATAAAAAGAATGGAGGTTATTATGAGAATCCAAGTTTGAGATATTTCATGGATGAACTTTGATTATAAGGAAAATGGTGGAATGAAAAGCTTTTCTTATAAATCCAAAGCATTAGTATCGTGTATCCCAATGTG
Organism: Adansonia gregorii; assembly: GCA_038382025.1. NCBI lineage: Eukaryota > Viridiplantae > Streptophyta > Magnoliopsida > Malvales > Malvaceae > Adansonia > Adansonia gregorii. The sequence continues at coordinate 8,567,821 of JBBYHO010000002.1, forward strand.
GAGAACATGATTACAGTGCCCAATCACAAAAAGAATGAAGATTATTATGAGAATCCAAATTTAACTTATTTCACGGATGAACTTTGATTACAAGGAATGTGGTGGAATGAAAAGTTTTTCCAGTAAATCCAAAGCATCCGTATTGTGTATCCCAATGTGGTGAACATGGTTGTAGTGCCTAATCACAAAAAGAATGCAGATTATTATGAGAATCCAAGTTTAACACATTTCACAGATGAACTTTGTTTATAAGGAACATGGTGGATTGAAAAGCTTTACTTGGAAATCCAAAGCATCAATATCATGTATCCCAATGTGAAAAGCATTATTACAGTGCCCAATCACAAAAAGAATAGAGATTATTATGAGAATTCAAGTTTGACATGTTTCACAGATGTAACATTGATTATAAGGTAAATGGTGAAATGGAAAGCTTTTCTTGGAAATCCAAAGCATCAATATCGTGTATCCCAATATGGAGAACAAGATTGTAGTGCACAATCACAAAAGGAATAGAGATTATTATAAGAATCCAAGTTTGACACATTTCACGGATGAACTTTGATTATAAGTAAAATTATGGAAACAAAAGCTTTTCTATCAAATCCAGAGCATCAATATCATGTTTCCCAATGAAGGAAACATGATTGTAGTGCCCGATTGCAAAAGGAATGAAGGTTATTATGAGAATCCAAGTTTGACCCATTTGTTGTAGAAACTTTGATTATAGGAAAAATGGTGAAAAGAAAAGCTTTTCTTGCAAATCCAAAGCATTAATATTGTGTATCCCAATGTGAAGAACATGATTGTTCTGCATAATCACACAAAGAATGAAAATTATTATGAGAATCCAAGTTCAACACATTTCATAGATAAACTTTGATTATAAGGAAAATTATGGAAAGAAAAGCTTTTCTTGAAAATCCAAAGCATCAATATCGTGTTTCTCATTGTAGAGAACATGATTATAGTGCCGAATCGCAAAAAAATTATAGATTATTATGAGAATCCCTATTTGACCCATTTAATGCACAAACTTTGATTATACAAAAAATGGTGAAAAGAAAAGCTTTTCCTGCATATCCAAAGCATTAATATCATGTGTCCAACAAGGAAAACACGATTTTTGTACCCACAACAAAAAGAATGGAGATTATTATGAGTATGAAAGTTGGTATGATTTAATGGATGAGCTTTAATTATAAGAAAATGGTAAAAAGCAAAGCTTTTCTTGCAAATGCAAATTATCAATATCATGCATCCCAATGTGGAGAACATGATTGTAGTGCACAATCACAAAAAGAATGGGGATTATTAAAAGAATGAAAGTTTGACATATTTCATGGATAAACTTTGATTATGAGGAACATGGCAGAATGAAAAGCTTTTCCTATAAATCCAAAGCATCAGTATCGTGTATCCCAATGTAGAGAACATGATTGTAGTGCCCAATCGCAAAAAGAATGGAGATTATTATGAGAATCCAAGTTTGACATATTTCACAGATGATCTTTGATTATAAGGAAAATGGTGGAATGAAAAGCTTTTCCTGTAAATCCAAAGCATCAGTATTGTATATCCTAATGTGGAGAACATGATTGTAGTGCCCAATCATAAAAAGATTGCAGATTATTATGAGAATCCAAGATTGACATATTTCACAGATAAACTTTGTTTATAAGGAACATGGTGGATTGAAAAGCTTTTCTTGGAAATCCAAAGCATCAATATCGTGTATCCCAATGGGGAGAACATGATTGCAGTGTGCCCAATCATAAAATGATCATAGATTATTACAAAAAGCCAAGTTTGACACATTGTTTGACAAACCTTGATTGCAGAGACAGCTATGGAAAAAAAAGCTTTCCTTGCAAATCCAAAGCATCAATCATGTATCCCAATATGGAGAACATGGTTGTAGTGCCCAATCATAAAAAGAATGGAGAATGCTATGAGAATCCAAGTTTAACACATTTCATGGATAACCTTTGATTATAAGGTAAATGGTGGAATGAATAGTATTTCTTGCAAATCCAAAGTATCAATGTCATGCATCCCTATATGAAGAACATGATTGTAGTGCCCAATCACAAAAAGAATGGAGATAACTATAAGAATCCAAGTTTGACACATTTCAGGAATGAACTTTGATTGCAAGGAGAATAGTGGAATAAAAAGCTTTTCTTGTAAATCCAAAGCATCAATATTGTCTATCCCAATGTGGAGAACATGATTATACTATCCAATCAAAAAAGGAATGAAGATTATTATGAGAATCCAAGTTCGACTAATTTCACGGATGAACTTTGATTATAAGGTAAATGGCAAAATGGAAAGCTTTTCTTAGAAATCCAAAGCATCAATATCGTGTATCCCAATATGGAGAACAAGATTGTAGAGCAGAATCACAAAAAAAAGGAGATTATTATGAGAATCCAAGTTTGACACATTTTACAGATGAACTTTGATCATAAGGGAAATGATGGAATGAAAAGTTTTTCTTGCAAACCTAAAGCATCAATATCGTGTATCCCAAAATGGAGAACATGATTATAGTGCCCAATCACAAAAAGGATGGAGATCATCATGGGAATTTGAGTTTGACAAATCTCATAGACAAACCTTGATCACAATGAAAATGGTGGAATGAAAAGCTTGTCTTACAAATCCAAAGCATCAGTATCGTGTCTCCCAATAGGGAGAACATGATTGTAGTGCCTAATCACAAAAAAAAAATAGATTGTTACGAGAATCCAAGTTTGACACATTTTACAGATGAACTTTGATTATAAGGAAAATGGTGGGAAGAAAAGCTTTTCTTGCAAATCCAAAGCATCAATATCGTGTATCCCAATATGGAGAACATGATTATAGTGCGCAATCACAAAAAGAATGGAGATTATTAAGGGAATCCAAGTTTGACATATTCATGGATAAACTTTGGTTATAAGGTAAATGGTGGAATTGGAAGCTTTTCTTGGAAATCCAAAACATTAATATCGTGTATCCTAATATGGAGAACATGATTGTAGTGCACAATCAAAAAAAGAATAGAGATTATTATCAGAATCCAAGTTTGACACATTTCATAAATGAACTTTGATTATAAGGAAAATTATGGAATAAAAAGCTTCTCTTGCAAATCTAAAGCATCAATATCGTGTATCACAATGTAGAGAACATGATTGTAGTGCCCAATCACCAAAAGAATGAAGATTATTATGAGAATCCAAGTTTGATATATTTTGCAGATGAACTTTGATTATAAGGTACATGGTGGAATGGAAAGCTTTTCTTGGAAATCCAAAGCATCAATATCATGTATCCAAATGTGGAGAACATGATTGTAGTGCCCAATCACAAAAAGAATGGTGATTTTTATAAGAAACTAAGTTTGACACATTTCATAGATGTAACTTTAATTATAAGTCAAATGGTGGAATGAATAGCGTGTCTTACAAATCCAAAGCATCAATAACGTGTTTTTTGATGTAGAAAACATAATTGTAATGCCCAATTATAAAAAGAATGGAGATTATTATGAGAATCCAAGTTTGACACATTTCACAGATGAACTTTGATTATAACAAAAATGGTGGAATGAAAAACTTTTCTTGCAAATCCAAAGCATCAACATCATGTATCCCAATGTGGAGAACATGATTGTAGTGCCCAATCACAAAAAGTGTGGAGGTTATTATGAGAACCCAAGTTTGGCATATTTCATAGTTGAACTTTGATTATAAGGTAAATGGTGGAATGAAAAGCTTTTCTTGGAAATCCAAAGCATCAATATCGTGTATCCCAATGTGAAAAACATGATTTAGTGCCTAATCACAAAAAGAATGGAGATTATTATAAGAATCTAAGTTTGACGAATTTCATGGATGTAACTTTGATTATAAGGTAAATGGTGGAATATAAGGCTTTTCTTGCAAAATCCAAAGCATCAATATCATGTATCCTGATGTGGAAAACATGATTATAGTGCGCAATTACATAAAGAATTAAGATTATTATAAGAATCCAAGTTTGAGACATTTCACAGAAGAACTTTTATTATAAGGAAAATTATGGAAAGAAAAGCTTTTCTTGCGAAACCAAAGCATCAATTTTGCGTATCACAATGTGGAGAACACGGTTTAGTGCCCAATCACAAAACAAATAAAGATTATTATGAAAATCCAAGTTTGACACATTTCATAGATAAAAATTGATTATAAGGTAAATGGTGGAATGAATAGCTTTTCTTGCAAATCCAAAGCATCAATATCGTGTATCCCAATATGGAGAACATGATTGTAGTGCACAATCACAAAAAGAGTGGAGATTATTATGAGAATCCAAGTTTGACACATTTCACGAATGAACTTTGGTTATAAGGAAAATAAAGGAATGAAAAGCTTTTCTTGCGAATCCAAAGCATCAATATCATGTATCCCAATATGGAGAACCTGATTGTAGTGCCCAATCACAAAAAGAATAGAGATTATTATGAGAATCCAAGTTTGGCATATTTCACAGTTGAACTTTGATTATAAGGTAAATAGTGGAATAGAAAGCTTTTCTTAGAAATCCAAAGCATCAATATCGTGTATCCAAATGTGAAAACCATGACTGTAATGCCCAATCACAAAAAAGAATAGAGATTATTATAAGAATCAAAGTTTGACACATTTCATGGATGTAACTTTGATTATAAGGTAAATGGCGGAATAGGAGGTTTTTCTTGAAAATCCAAAGCATCAATATCGTGTATCATAATGTGGAAAACATATTATAGTGCGCAATCACAAAAACGATTAAGATTATTATAAGAATCCAAGTTTGACATATTTCATAAATGAACTTTGACTATAAGGAAAATTATAGAAAGAAAAGCTTTTCTTGCGAATGCAAAGCATTAATTTTGCATATCCCAACGTGGAAAACATGATTGTAGTGCCCAATCGCAAAAAGAATGGAGATTATTATGAAACCAAAGTTTAACACACTTCACAGATAAACTTTGATTATAAGGTAAATGGTCGAATGAATAGCTTTTCTTGCAAATCCAAAGCATTAATATCGTGTATCCCAATGTGGAGAACATGATTGTAGTGCACAATCACAAAAAGAATGGAGATTATTATAAGAATCCAAGTTTGACACACTGCACGGATAAACTTTGATTATAAGGAAAATGGTGGAATGAAAAGCTTTTCTTGCGAATCCAAAGCATCAATATCATGTATCCTAATGTAGAGAACATGATTTGTGCCTAATCATAAAACGAATGGAAATTACTATAAGAATCCAAGTTTGGCATATTCCATGGATGAACTTTGATTATATGGAAAATGGTGGAATGGGTAGCTTTTCTTGGAAATCCAAAGCATCAAAATCTTGTATCCCATTATGAAGAACATGATTATAGTGCCCAATCCCAAAAAGAATGGTGATTATTATAAGAATCCAAGTTTGACACATTTTGCGGATGTAACTTTGATTATAACATAAATGGTGGAACGAAAAGCTTTTCTTGGAAATCCAAAGCATCAATATCATGTAACCCAATGTGGAGAACATGATTATTGTGCGCAATCACCAAAAGAATTGAGATTATTATAAGAATCCAAGTTTAACATATTTCATAGATAAACCTTGATTATAAGGAAACTTATGGAAAGAAAAGCTTTTCTTGCAAATCCAAAGCATAAATATCGTGTTCCACAATGTGGAGAACGTGATTGTAATGCCCAATCGCAAAAAGAATCTAGATTATTATGGGAATTCAAGTTTAACCCATTTGATGCATAAACTTTGATTTTAAGAAAAATGATGAAAAGAAAAGATTTTATTGCAAACCAAAGCATCAATATTGTGTCCCAATGAAGAGAACATGATTTTTATGCCCACAATAAAAAGAATAGAGATTATTATGAGTATGAAAGTTTGTATGATTTCATGGATGAGCTTTGATTATAAGGAGAATGGTACAAAAGAAAGTTTTTCTTGCAAATACAAATCATCAATATCGTGTATCCCAATGTGGAAAACATGATTGTAGTGTGTAATCACAAAAAGAATAGAGATTATTATGAGAATCCAAGTTTGACACATTTCACGAATGAACTTTGTTTATAAGGAAAATGGTGGAAAGAATAGCCTTTCTTGAAAATCCAAAGCACCAATATCATTTATCACAGTATGGAGAACATGGTTGTAGTGCCAAATCACAAAAAGAATCCATGTTTGCCGCATTTCATAGATGAACTTTGATCATAAGGAAAATGGTGGAATGAATAGTTTTTCTTGCAAATCCAAAGCATTAATATCATGTATCCCAATGTGAAGAACATGATTATAGTGTACAATCAAAAAAAGAATGGAGATTATTATAAGAATCCTAGTTTGCCACATTTCACGGATGAAATTTGATTATAAGGTAAATGTCAGACTGAAGACCTTTTCTTGCACATCCAAAGTATTAATATCGTGTATCCCAATATGGAGAACATGATTGTAGTGCACAATCATAAAATGAATTGAGATTATTATGAGAATCCAAGTGTGACACATTTTACAGATGAATTTTGATCATAAGGAAAAAGGTGGAATGAAATTTTTCCTTGCAAATCAAAAGCATCAGTATCGCATATCCCAATATGAAGAACAAGATTGTAGTGCACAATCTCAAAAAGAATGGAGATAATTATGGGAATCCAAGTTTGCCACATTTTACGGATGAACTTTGATTATAAGGTAAATGGTGGAATAGAAAGCTTTTCTTGGAAATCCAAAGCATCAATATCATGTATCCCAATGTGGAGAACATGATTGTAGTACGCAATCACAAAAAATAATGGAGATTATTATGAGAATCCATGTTTGACACATTTCATGGATGAACTTTGGTTACAAGGATAATGGTGGAATGAATAGCTTTTCTTGTGAATCCAAAGCATCAATATCATGTATCCTAATATGAAGAACAAGGTTGTAGTGTGCAATCTCAAAAAGAATGGAGATTTTTATGAGAATCCAAGTTTGCCACATTTCACGGATGAACTTTGATTATAAGGTAAATGGTGAATGGAAAGCTTTTCTTGGAAATCCAAAGCATCAATATCATGTATCCTAATATGGAGAACATGATTGTAATGTACAATCATAAAATGAATTAAGATTATTATGAGAATCCAAGTTTGACACATTTTACAGATGAATTTTGATCATAAGGAAAAAGGTGGAATGAAATTTTTCCTTGCAAATCAAAAGCATCAGTATCGCATATCCCAATATGAAGAACAAGATTGTAGTGCACAATCTCAAAAAGAATGGAGATAATTATGGGAATCCAAGTTTGCCACATTTTACGGATGAACTTTGATTATAAGGTAAATGGTGGAATAGAAAGCTTTTCTTGGAAATCCAAAGCATCAATATCATGTATCCCAATGTGGAGAACATGATTGTAGTACGCAATCACAAAAAATAATGGAGATTATTATGAGAATCCATGTTTGACACATTTCATGGATGAACTTTGGTTACAAGGATAATGGTGGAATGAATAGCTTTTCTTGTGAATCCAAAGCATCAATATCATGTATCCTAATATGAAGAACAAGGTTGTAGTGTGCAATCTCAAAAAGAATGGAGATTTTTATGAGAATCCAAGTTTGCCACATTTCACGGATGAACTTTGATTATAAGGTAAATGGTGAATGGAAAGCTTTTCTTGGAAATCCAAAGCATCAATACCATGTATCCTAATGTGGAGAACATGATTGTAGTGCGCAATCATCAAAAGAATGGAGATTATTATGAGAATCCAAGTTTGACACATTTCACATATTAACTTTGGTTATAAGGAAAATGGTGGAATAAAAAGTTTTTCTTGGGAATCCAAAGCATCAATATCATGTATCCCAATGTAAAGAACATGGTTGTAGTGCCCAATCACAAAAAGAATGGAGATTATTATAAGAATTCAAGTTTGACACATTTCATGGAAATATAAGGTAAATGGTGGAATGAATAGCTTTTCTTGCAAATGCAAAGAATCAATATCATGCATCCCAATTTGGAGAACATGATTGTAGTGCCCAATCACAAAAAGAATGAAGATTAAATGAGAATCCAAGTTTGACATATGGCACGGATAAAGATTTATTATAAGGAAAATGGTGGAATAAAAAGCTTTTCTTGCAAATCCAAAGCATTAATATCATGTATCCCAATGTGGAGAACATGATTGTAATGCCCAATCATAAAAAGAATAGAGATTATTATGAGAATCCAAGTTTGACATAGTTCATGGATAAACTTTGATTATAAGGTAAATGGTGGAATTGAAAGCTTTTCTTGGAAACTCAAAGCATTAATATCATGTATCATAATGTGGAGAAATGATTGTTATGACCTAGCACAAAAAGAATGGAACTTATTATGAGAATCCAAGTCTAACACATTTTGCAAATGTAACGTTGATTATAAGTCAAATGGTGGAATGAATAGCTTTTCCTACAAATCCAAAGCATCAATATCGTGTTTCCCGATGTAGAGAACATAGTTGTAGTGCCCAATTATAAAAAGAATAGAGATTATTATGAGAATCCATGTTTGACACATTTCACAAATTAACTTTGATTATAAGGAAAATGGTGGAATGAAAAACTTTTCTTGCTAATCCAAAGCATCAATATCATGCATCCTAATGTGGAGAACATGATTGTAGTGCCCAATCGCAAAAAGAATGGAGATTATTGTGAGAATCCAAGTTTGGCATATTTCGCAGTTGAACTTTGATTATAATGTAAATGGTGGAATGGAAAGCTTTTCTTGGAAATCCAAAGCATCAATATCGTATATCCTAATGTGAAAAACATGATTGTAGTGCTCAATCATAAAAGGAATGGAGATTATTATAAGAATCAAAGTTTGATGTAACTTTAATTATAAGGTAAATGGTGGAATAGAAGGCATTTCTTGGAAATCCAAAGCATCAATATCATGTATCCCAATGTAGAAAACATGATTATAGTGCACAATCACATAAAAAATTAAGATTATTATAAGAATCCAAGATTGACACATTTCACAGATGAACTTTGATTATAAGGAAAATTATGGAAAGAAAAGCTTTTCTTGCAAATCCAAAGCATCAATTTTGCATATCACAATGTGGAGAACCTGGTTGTAATGCCTAATCGCAAAAAGAATGGATATTATTATGAAAACCCAAGTTTGACGCATTTCATAGATAAATGTTGAATATAAGGTAAATGGTGGAATGAATAGCTTTTCTTGCATATCCAAAGCATCAATATCATGTATCCCAATGTTGACAACTTGATTGTAGTGCCCAATCACAAAAAGAATGGAGATTATTATGAGAATCCAAGTTTGACACATTTCATGAATAAACTTTGATTATAAGGAAAATGGTGGAATTGAAAAGCTTTTCTTGCAAATCTAAAGCATCAATATCATGTACCTAATGTGGAGAACATGATTATTGTGTCTAATCCCAAAATAAATGGAGATTATTATGAGAATCTAAGTTTGGCATATTCTGCGGATGAACTTTGATTATACAGAAAATAGTGGAATGGATAGCTTTTCTTACAAATCCAAAGCATCAAAATCTTGTATCCCATTGTGGAGAATATGACTATAGTGCCAATCATAAAAAGAACGGTGATTATTATAATAATCTAAGTTTGACATATTTTGCGGATGTAACTTTGATTATAAGGTAAATGGTGGAATGGAAAGCTTTTCTTGGAAATCCAAAGCATCAATATCATATAACCCAATGTGGAGAACATGATTATTGTGCACAATCACAAAAAGAATTAAGATTACTATAAGAATCCAAGTTTGACACATTTCACAAATGAACCTTGATTATAAGGAAAAGTATGGAATGAAAAGCTTTTCTTGCAAATCCAAAGCATCAATATCATGTTTCCTAATGTAGAAAACGTGATTGTAGTGCCTAATCGTAAAAAGAATCGAGATTATTATGAGAATCCAAGTTTAACCCATTTGATGCATAAACTTTGATTATAAGAAAAATGGTGAAAAGAAAAGATTTTATTGTGAATCCAAAACAATCACATGTGTCCAATGATAAGAACATGATTTTGTGCACACAATAAAAAGAATGGAGATTATTATAAGTATCAAAGCTTGTATGATTTTATGGATAAGCTTTGATTATAAGAAAAATGGTAGAAAGGGAAGCTTTTCTTGTAAATACAAATCATCAATAAAGTGTATCCCAACGTGGAGAACATGGTTGCAGTGCGCAATCACAAAAAGAATAGAGATCATTATGAGAATCCAAGTTTAACACATTTCACGAATAAACTTTGTTTATAAGGAAAATGGTGAAAAAAAAAGCTTTTCTTACAAATCCAAAGCATTAATATCGTGTTTCCCAATGTAGAGAACGTGATTGTAGTGCCCAATCACAAAAAGAATCTAGATTATTATGAGCATCCAAGTCTGACCCATTTGATGCATAAACTTTAATTATAAGAAAAATGGCGAAAAGAAAAGATTTTATTGCAAATCCAAAGCATCAATATCGTGTGTCCAATAAGGAGAACATTATTTTTGCGCCCATAATAAAAAGAATGGAGATCATTATAAGTATCAAAGTTTGTATGATTTCATGCATGAGCTTTGATTATAAGGAAAATGGTACGAAGGAAAGATTTTCTTGCAAATGCAAATCATCAATAACGTGTATCCCAATGTGGAGAACATGATTGCAGTGTGCAGTCACAAAAAGAATAGAGATTATTATGTGAATCCAAGTTTGACACATTTCATGAATGAACTTTGTTTGCAAGGAAAATGGTGGACAGAATTGTAAATCTAAAGCATTAATATCATTTACCACAATGTGGAGAACATGATTGTAGTGCGCAAACACAAAAAAAATGGAGATTATTATGAGAATCCAAGTTTGCTACTTTTCACGGATGAACATTGATTATAAGGTAAACTGTGGAGTGAAAATCTGTTCTTGTAAATCTAAAGCATTAATATCATGTATCCCAATGTGGAGAACATGATTGTGGTGCGTAATCACAAAAAGAATAGAGATTATTATGAGAATCCAAGTTTGACACATTTCACAGATGAACTTTGATCATAAGGAAAATGGTGGAATGAAAAGTTCTTCTTGCAAATCGAAAGCATCAATATCATGCATCCCAATGTGAAGAATAAGATTGCAGTGCGTAATCACAAAAAGAAAGGAGATTATTATGAGAATCCAAGTTTATCACATTTCATGGATGAACTTTGATTATAAGGTAAATGGTGGAATTGAAAGTTTTCTTGGAAATCCAAAGCATCATTATCATGTATCCCAATGTGGAGAACATGATTGTAGTGTGTGTTAGACCTTTAGGTGGTGAATGAAATCAAGAAGGGGGTGAATTGATTTCTCAAAATTTTGATAAATTAAAATTTTGGTAGATAAACTTGAGAAATCCAAACAATAAACTTTTGAAGTGTGATTTAGTGAATGAAAAGAAATAATCAAAGAAAAAGGAAAGAAGAAGCAAACTCAATGATTTATAGAGGTTCGGCCATAATTGCCTATGTCCTCTACCTCGACCTCACTTGCCTCGGATTTCCACAATTCACTAACTTGAATTGTTTACCTTTCAAGGACAAGGT
>JBBYHO010000002.1:8579605-8593431 GCA_038382025.1 Adansonia gregorii
TAATATATATTTTATTTAAATTTAATTATAAAATATATAAATATTAATAAAAAAATATATCTTTAATGTGATGAACAGTAATTCTAACTTAAATAGGCAGATTTAGATACGTTAAATAAGAGCCTCGGCTTACGATTTTAAAAAATTTAGGCCGCAGCTCGGCCCAACTCATGAGCAGGTTTGATCATATATAAAATATAAATTAAATTTAAGTTATATATGGTATAATATTTAATATTTAATATTTAATTTATTTTTTGTATAATAGTATCTATTATGACTTTCATATTTTTTAATTTATCTTATTACTTTGTTGTATTATTATAAGATTCTAATTACTATTATTTAAAATATAATAATAATAATAATAATATTCACAGAAGAATTTAAAATTTTACTACTAACTTACACAAACTCTCAATATTTAATGAGTTTAACTAATAAAATTAAAGAAAATATGATAAATGGCTGACATACTTTATCAACCATATTTTTCAAAGCTCATAATATGATTTATTTTTTGATAAATTAATATTTTACTATATATAGACTTATTCAAGAGTCGAGCTACCCACGATTTGATTGGGTCTGGCCAACCTTCTCATATTTTTATATCAGACTAGCCTGATATTTTATTTAAATTTAATTATAGTATATATAATATTTATAAAAATTATTCTTTAATATGATAAATAATAATTCTGACTTAAATAGACAGGTCTGGGCATGTTAAATAAGCGCCTAGGATTGGGATTTCAAAAATATTTGGATCATGGCCCAGCCCAACCCATGAGCTAGTTTAATTATATTTAAAATATAAATTACGTTTTTAATATTTAATTAAATTATTAAAAAATATTAAAATAAAATTCATTATTAAAGTTTTTTATTTATAAACAATTATTTAATTATAATTTCTTCATATTTATTTTTAGTATTAAATTTGGGCTCGGGTTTGGGTTTTTTTAGGTTCGGGTCATTTTGGGTTTAGATTCTTTCAGGTTCGGGCTATTTCGAGTTTTGATCATTCGGGTTTGGGTTATTTCAAGTTTCGACCATTGACTTTTTAGTCAAATCGGGTTTGGTTTAGGTTTTTTCAAGCAGGTTTTCAGGTTCGAGTTCTTTTGCCACCTCTATTAAATGCCAACAAGGCATTGCTAATTGAAGTCAAAATCATAGTGAGTTAAGAAAACGAGGAATCCATTTAGACAGTGTCTTCGCCCTTAGCCTTTCAGTGCTCAACAACCTTACTAGGTTTATCCCTATGCCCCACAGCCCTTCATACAAACCTTTTCGATCCGGAGGTCTACAAAGGCAAAAAAACCCGGGAGAAAGTTCAAGCGATTCTCAGAAGCCAATTTTTTTTTTTAAAGGTGTATCATACCTTATTGATTTCCTACACTAAGCTCTTTACTTTACTTATTCAAAATCAGATGATCTCTATCATTCTAATAAATTCTGGAAACATTCATACCCAGAGTGGTATAATTTTAGCATCAGTATGTAATATTTTTTTTATCTAAGTATTTTATCAACCAATGCATGCTGTTCAACGTGAGGATAATTTAAAGTATTCATCATGGTTGAATAGGGGATCATAGGCTGCTACAAATTTTAACTTGAATTGCTTGGATGATTACTTGCCATGCCATGAGCTTTTGGATTCATCTTCTTTGCTAAAGAATTTGGTAAAGAGTCATATGCTGGTTGTCTTCATGGCTTGATTTAGATGATAAGCAATAACCATGCATATTGTGGAATTTTTTACTTTGATAACCTAGAGTTCAATGCACCTTCTGATATTCTACTAGCCAATTTACAATTAGGCCCTTAAGATGCCAATCTAGCAAAAATTTAAAGTTGGTGGACTCCTATCAAGGATGATTAGTCAAAGGTTATCAACTTTGTGGTAGTATGCCAATCAAGGGCAATTTCTATCTTTACTTTAAAACTTTTTGCATTTTTTTTAAAACTCTGAATTATGAAATGAATTTTGATTTGTCAATAGTGTATATACTATCATCGACCATGAATTTGTTAATAATGATTTCCAATATCTAGGGTAATATGAACATTTTGAAATCTTTTTTTTTAGTAAATGATCATCATTAGATTGAATTCTCTTTAAAGGTCCTTTACTTCCACATATATGATTATCCCAGATATTCAACTATAGACCTTTCACCACCAAAGACTTTTCACATCTAAATGTTCTTTCCTATGGATTCCTTGAATGTCAAACAATTCAATTATGCTCCTAAAATATTTAGATATCAATAGTTTGACATGTGTTAAAATAATGATAGTAATTTTGAGATCTCCCTCATTCAGATAACTTTTTGCCATAACTTCCATGACACTCTTTCAAATCCTTGATTTAGGAAGAATGAGGGTAAACATAGGCCAAAATCTTTTTCTCTTTCTGAACAAAACCTTTTTGAATCAATTCTTGATACATTAGATATGAGATATAATGATCTTTTCCAAGCCAATCTGATTTTCTTTCCTAAAGGCTCAACCAGTCATTGATGGCTATGAAGCTAAAAATGTTAAGGAGCATTCCATAAGTTTTTAGAAATTGAGTGCAACATTATGTTATTAAGGTACTTAAAATGATTTCGAAAAAGAAACAAACATTTTTCCTAGTGAAATGCTTACTAGTCTGATAGCTATGTTCAGGATGAAAAATGGCCCCCTTTCTCTATCCCTTCGCAAATATAGAAAATATCTTTTGCGATCCCCTTTGAGCCTAATAATATATTTCTTTGAACCCTAATTATGGATCACCTTCTATACTGGGGGGCAAATAAGTTAAAGCTTCAAAATCAAAAGGGGCAAATTCCAGCCTAGAGTTACAAGTAGACCAAGTCAAATGTCATAGGGCAAATTTTGAAAACTGAAGAAAGTGCAAGTTGCAAGTTTAAATATTCAAAGTGAAAAATGAAGAAAGTTCAATTTCCAAGTTCAAATATTCAAAGTAAAATAAAGAAAGTTCACATTTCAGTTCTTCATGGTAAAAAAAATAAATCAAGAAAGTTCAAATTTTAAGTTCCTTCAAAACGAAGACTTAATTAGGCAAAAGTAAATGAAGAAACGTAGATGTGTTTTGCCTTGAAAGATATGTTAGGTCAGGTTCTGTTGAAAAAAAAGTGATCATTGATTTAGTTACCCTTAAAGACTTGATTTGGGCCTATTTATCCCTTTGTGTTTCTAACCGTGAACCATGGCCTACATTACGTGCCTGAAAAAGTCCATTTTGATCAAACACAGCTATCTGAGCTATCGGGCTATTCCTAGGAAGTTTTTTAAAATTTTATCTTTTTGAATGATCTTTGAGTCTTTAACAAAATGATGGGGCAGGCTTAAAGGCCTAGGGATTGCTCCAAAATCAATAAAAATAGCCACCAATAATAACCCTTCATGCTAATTCCGAAATGATCCCAAACCTTTAATTTTTGAAAATATCTTGATATTAGCAAAAAGTTGAACTAAATACCCAAATATTGATTCCTTTCAAGATAACCTTTCAAAATTTTTGTGCCTCAACCTTGAAAATTGATCCTTGTTAAAGGCTTTCTAAATTAACCTTTTGAGACTTGGTGTTTACTATCATTATTTTAACACCTGTTAGGCTATTGTATTTGAAGATTAAAAGGATGTTATACTTATTTGTTTGCCTTTAAAGGAATTCCTTTGAAACAACATTCAATTAAATTTGGTTTTGATAAACCTTGATCCTTTTGTATCAATATCTTCAAGACAAATTTTCACAAATGCTACCCCATTTGTCCTTTCGAATTCATTTCTTTATCTCATTTAAAGAGGTCCCCAATGGTGATCATCCATCATAAGAAAGTCTTAACATTGTGATGAGGATAACATGTCCATTATCCTTGATATTGGAAAATTCATGGCTAAAATTATTTGGAAATTTCCATCAAATAGATTCTTTCCCAGGTTAGTATAAGAAAGTGATCTTATTCTGTAAATCCTGGAATTTTGATGAGTTACAAAATTTCTCATTATTTCAATAGAAGTTTATAAATATGCCTCAAACAAATACTTGTCTAACTGTATAAAGTTGCATCATTGAATTGATAAACCTTAATTTTATATTTGGTGACCTTACAAGAAAAATTGAATAATTCCCAAATCCCTAAAATAAAGATTAAAAGAAAGATTTCATGGGATAAACATATAATAACCCATTAATGATTGAGAACTTAATGCCCACCCTAATTGGGAATGATTTTTTAAAATAAACAAGATATTTTCAAGACTTTTTTAGTCATGCTTAAATGGCCTTAAGTTCATGTAGCAAAAAAAGTCATATTTTGATCTCTAATTTAGATATCGAAGTCACATCTTTAAGAGAGAAAATATTTTTAATTGTTTCTTTTCAAATTTTGAATATCTATCTCTGTGGATGATATATCAAATTTTTCATTTTCACGAATTTTTTAAGAATTTTTCGTAAAATTTGTGAAATTGGCTATCGTATATTTTTACCAATACCTATGTGGTATTTATGACGATACTTACTCTGAAAAATTAGAAATATTCAAGGAAAAATTCATATTAGCATTTTATACCATAAGGTGTCAAGTTGCTCATTTTAATAATTAATTTAAAAATTTTCCCATTACCACAAGTATCATACTCATGAAATTTTTTTAAATAAAATTATTTTGAATTTCAGATTTTTATTTTTATTATTTTGAATAATATGTTTTATTTAGTTCATTTATATAAGTTTCAATGTATTTTTTAAAAATTTTTTAGTTCTAGAATACGAAACTTCCTTTATCTATAAAATTTTTAGTGTAATTTTTTCGAGTTTTAAACTTCAAAGTTTTTTTAATGTTCCCATTTAACTACCATCAAATCAGTTTTTTCAAAGTTCATTTTACATTTTGAGGTTTTTTATGTTTTGAAATTTCCCTGTTTCCAAGATACGAAATTTTTTTACTTTTTAAATTTTGTCGAGGGGAGTTTTGAGTTTATATCTTTTGAAATTCTTTAAATATCTTTACAAAATTCATATTATATTATTGTTTATTCAATATTAAATCAGTTTTGAAATTTTATTTTATTTTATGAACTTTTCATTTTCTTTCAACTTTTTCTCGTTTCCAAAATATAGAGTTATCTACTTTGTAAATTTTTTCGAAAAGATTTTTCTTAGTTTATAATTTTTAAAATTCTTAAAATATTATTGTTTAAATTATATTAAATCAGTCATGAAAAATTCATTTTATTTTATGTGTTTTGCATTTTCTTGCAAATTTTTCCTATTTCTAAAACACAGAGTTTTCTATTACATAAATTTTTTGGAAAGATTTTTTTGGGCTTATAATTTTTAAAATTCTTTAAATATTCTCATTTATTTCATATTAAATCAGTTTTGAAAAATTTATTTTATTTTATGAGTTTTGCATTTTTTTTCAAAATTCTCCCCGTTTTGAAGATACTAAATTTTCTACTCCATAAATTTTTTAGAGGATTGTTTGAGTTTATAATTTTTAAAATTCATCAAATATTCTTATTAAATTCATAGTAAATCAGTTTTTGAAAATATAATAGTTTTGCATATATATATATATATGTATATATCAATTTTTATCAAAAAGGATTTTTTCGTATAATTTTACGAGATTTGGAGTTTCAATCTGGTTTTTCATTATTTCATTTCCAAATTTTGTTGATGATTATTAATTATTAATTATTTATTTTATTATTATTATTTTAATTTTATTTTAGTTATTGGTTATTTTCTACTAGTTTCATGAGGACTAGTCTAATTGATTTTCAACTTTTCCCTAACTAATTTGGTTGGTTTCTAATTACCCATTAGTGATATTATCTACATAATCATGAGAAAATATTATGATATGACCATTAGTTCACGTTAATGCAAATTACAATTACCTTTGCAAAAAAATGAAAGAAAAATAAAAAAATAAAAAAAACTTTTTTTTGTACTTTTCATGGCCATTCGGCAAGGCCATTTTTTCAGTCAATTTTGGCTGAGTCTCCCATATATAAATAAAGGGAGAAAGCCTTAAGAGGGGGGATTTTGGCTTTCATGAAGAAAAACACTAAAAAAATTTAAAAATTTTCTAATTTCTAAAGCTTTTAAGGTATATTTTCTTCTTAAATCTTTAGTTTTTGTTCATCTTATTTACTTTATTTCCTTCTAATGAGCCCAAATAATGTTTTAGCTTGTGGATTTTAATCCATGTTGAAAGGTCAAGCTTAATGGCTATGAATTATTCTCCCTAATTTCTTTATGATGTTTGATTCTTCTTAACAAATACTTAATTTTTCTCATGAAATTTGTTGTTGTTGATATGATGTTGATTTTTATATTATATTTGTCATGTATATGATCGTATGTATGTTGTTTCTCTTAGTATTTTCTTGTTGATATGTTAGAATAACATGTTTATATGTTTTTTTTTATGATTTATTATATGATGCTATTGATTTATGCATTGATAAAGCTTATTTATGTGATTTTTGAGTAAAAAATATGGAGTTAGTCAAAATTCATATATATGTATGTGATGATTTTATCTTTATTTTTACGGCTATTTTATAAATATAAAAAGTTTAAGGACTATTTTGTGAAAAAAATAAAAAAAATAAAAAAATTCTAATTATTCCATGTTTCAGTGACTTTGATAGGTTCTTATTGATAATGTTTTG
Source organism: Adansonia gregorii (assembly GCA_038382025.1). Lineage (NCBI taxonomy): Eukaryota > Viridiplantae > Streptophyta > Magnoliopsida > Malvales > Malvaceae > Adansonia > Adansonia gregorii. The sequence goes on from JBBYHO010000002.1 coordinate 8,586,314, forward strand.
TGCATTTTTTTATAAATATAAAAAGTTTAAGGACTATTTTGTGAAAAAATAAAAAAATGTAAAAAATTCTAATTATTCCATGTTTCGCTGAATTTGATAGGTTCTTATTGATAATGTTTTGTGCATATTTTTTGTAATAATCCATGTTTTTCTTATGTTTAGGTTATTTTATAGCATTGTAAACATAGGGACTAATTTGCAAAAATGTGTAAATTTTTAGGCCATTTTTGGGTTTGGCCGAAAGCTTCATGGGCTGTATGGAAACTGCTTTGTGTATTTTAGAATATGTTTTAGGTATTATTCATACTTTAGGGGTTTGCAATTTAGCAAAGTTTAGGCACTAATTTACAAAAGTAGAAAATTTTTGTTTTGTGGTCAAAGGTATTTAACCAAACCTTCATATGGATGTTCTTCATGGTTTACATGCTGAATTTTTATGATTAATTATAATTTGTGATGACTTAGGATTTTCTTTTAATTTAGGCACCGATGTAAAAAATTAGAAAAAATATAGGGCCATTTAGTAAACCTTAGCATTTAGAGCTAAAATGGTCATTTTTAGCATTTTAAAATATTTCTATTATTCCTATGGTCATCTATAAGCATATAGAAATAATCAAAACTCTTCGTATCGTATCAGTTTTTCATCAAGTTACAAAATGTCATTTTTAAAAGTTTGGGGATTTAAAAGCAATTTTTGCATTTTAAGAACATTTTCGTATTTTAATTTTCTCATTTAGCTAAAATAGTTATTTTTCATCATTTTTGAGTCCTTAGGATAACAGGGATACTGTTATATCAAAGGTATACCCAAAGGCATTTTGATAATTTTCTCTAAAACCATATTTTAGGTACTCATCGGGATGCTTTTATGGCTAAGATGTACATTTAGGATAGATTCATCATTTCTAATCCTTTTCGTATCCTTTAGGGTTGCCAAGATACTTTCACATCATAAGTATACCCTAAAGGCATTTTGGTAATTTCTTTTGAATGGAGTCCTAGGCAATAATTGGGATGCTTTCATGCCAAAGATGTACATTTAGGATAGGTTCGCCCTTTTATGATCATTTCATGTCTTTTAGGATTGTCGGGATAATTTCACATCGAAGGTACACTTAAAGGCATTTTGATAATTTCTTTCAAATTAAATCTCAAGTAGTCCTCGGGATGCTTTTATGCCAAAGATGTACATTTAGGATAGGTTCACTTTTTTATGATCCTTCTCATGTCTTTTAGGATTGCCATGATACTTTTACGTTAAAGGTACATCTTAAAGGCATTTTAATAATTCCTTTTGAATTGAGTCCTGGGTAGCATCGAGATGCTTTTATGCCAAAGATTTACATTTAAGATATGTTTGCCTTTTTATCATTATTTTCATGTCCTTTAGGATTACGAGGATACTTTCACGTCAAAGGTACGCCCCAAGGTATTTTGATAATTTCTCTCGAATCAGTCCTAGGTAGTCATCGAGATGCTTTTATTCCAAAGATGTGCATTTAGGATAGGTGTTTTGATTATTTTTATGTCCTTTAGGGTTGCTAGGATACTACCATGTCGAAGGAATAGCCCAAAGGCATTTTGGTAATTTTGCATTAGAACTAAGTCCTATGTTATTACTAGGACACTTTCATGCCAATGATACACATTAGGAATAACTTGATCATTTTAGATTGTTATCGAGTCTTAGGATGTTCTATAAATATTTTTAATAAAATTTAAAATTTTCTCTTTAGAAATTAAGGTAAAGTCTCCAAGTTAGAATAATACATGGAATTTCTGCCAAAATAAGTGAGGGTTTCTATGGATTATTTTAGTAATAGGAAACCCTTTTCAAAATGGAAATCTTGATTTTTATAAATTTTGAAAACATAAAACCTTTCACATTTCTCTGGCCCTTCGTGTGGTGCAAAAGATATTTTGAATTTTAAAACCTTTTTGTGCTCCTTTGATTTTTCATTGGGGTACAAAAGGGAATGATAAAAAGCTTTCATGTTCCATTGGTCCTCAGATGGAGTGTGTAAGAGATTATCATTTTCAAAATTTAAAAAAAAAACCCGATTTTCCTGACACAGAATAATAAATTTGCTTCATAAAATATTTTTTTTGAAAATTTGTAATTAAATTCTATATATTGAAACCGAATAAAATTAAAACTCAAGTTAACATGTAATTAATAAGTACCAATTTTCGGGCATGATGAGAGGGTTGATCCTCACATGTGATTGTAACAGGCTCTTAGACCCTTTTATTGATCTTAAGTATGATTGCGGGCCTCAGAGTTGTTATTCTAGTGCTTCGTACTGCTCGAAATATGAACTCTAATAGGTTACCAATCTCACCTAGCCCAAATAGATTAGTGAAAATTCCAAATAAATAGTAATTTCGTAATAACTATTTATAGCTAAGTCGAGTGAGCAATTTTTCTTGACCATCCAATCCTAAAAAATAAAAGAGTGCCGATAATGATATTGCCTATAGAAACAAGGGAATATAAAATAGTTAGATATCAACAAATATAGAAGCGAAGGCTATTTAAGTTGAGCTTGGTAACGATTTGCATCCAAGCCATGTTGTGACAATGGGTAGTTGCAAACTTGAAGCCAAGAATATGGTATAATAACACGTGATTAAAACATGAGTTTTGAAAGATGCAAGTTGTTAAAGCTAGATGAAAAGTGAAAAAGAGAAAAAAATATGTATTTTTCTATATGTATAAGCATTTATACAAAGAGGTATTTATATCTAAAGAGCTAAACTAAAGAAAGAAACAGTTCCTAAAATAAAGCAATCTATTTACATAATCATGGAAATCAGTTGACTAATTGACATGCTAAAATCATGCTAATTTATTGACTTAGCATCTCCCTCAAACTCTAGATGGCATAGAAGATGAGAGCTTAAGTTTGGAAACTAGATCTTGAAAGTGCTGAGGTGGATGTGACTTTGTGAATATGTCTACCATCTGAAACGTGATGAGATAGGAACAAAGGGATGGTGCCTTAAAGAACATCATGTCGAACAAGATGACAATCGATCTCGATGTGTTTGGTCTATTCATGGAAAACATCATTGTGAGCAATTTGCATGGCACTATGATTATCACAGTAGAGAGGAATAGCAGAAAAGAAGGATATACCTATATCTTGAAAGAACCATTGTAACCAAAGGAGTTCAAAGATGGTATTAGCAAAAGCTTTGTATTCTGCTTCTATATTGGAGCGAGAGACGATTATTTGTTTCTTGCTTTGCCAGGAAATGAGAGATGTGCCCAAAAAGAAACAATAACCAGTAGTGGATCGGTGATCTATTGGGTCTTCAACACAATCAGCATCAGACTAGGCTCATAACTCTAGTGAAAAAGAGTAACAAAAATGAAAACCATGAAATATATTGCCTATGATATACCTCAGTATACGAAAAACATCATAGAAGTGAGTGGTACGAGGTGCAAACATGAACTGACTCACAATGTGAACAACATGAGCAATATTTGGCTGACATATAATAAGATAGATAAAACTGCCAACTAATTGGTGATAAAGTGTACCATCAGTAAGTAGAGGCCTATCAGTAGCAGAATGATGATCAATAAGTGGAGTGTTAGCAGTCTTAGTGTTAGTTATGCTAGGTCAAGATATGAGATCAATAGCATATTAGATAGTATCTAGAATCATCAGATAAAACCTTAAGACCTAAAAAGCAGCTCAAGTTACCCAAGTTTTTCATTTCAAACTGTTGATGAAAAAAGATTTGAGAGTAGGGATACCCTGAATGTCATCACCAATTATGATCATGTCATCAACATACAGAAGAAGAAGAGTACATCCTTGATCAGTTTTTCGAAGAACCAAGGCATGTTTGTATGAGGTAGACTGGAAACCAAGGTGATTGATAGTAGAACTGAATTTGGCAAACCATGCCTGAAGAGCATGCTTAAATACATATAAGTCTTTGCAAAGATGACAAACCTTATTAGGTTGATGATCATACCCAGGTAGAGGTTGCATGTACATCTCTTCATGAGATCATCATTAAGAAAGGCATTCTTGATATCCATTTGAAATAGTTGCCGCCACTTGCTAGCTACAATTGTAATAAAGTTACGAACTGAGGTCAAATGGGCTAAGGGAGCAAAAGTTTCCTCATAGTTAATGCCATATTCCTGAGTAAATCCCTTAGCAACAAGGCAGACTGTATAAAAAAAAGCTGATCCATTGGCTTGAGTCTTGGTTTTGTAGACCTATGTGCAACCAACAATAGATTTATCTGGACGTAAGTCAACCAAGTCCAAAGTATTGGTGTTGGTAAAAGCCTCTTGTTCTTCTACCATTAGTTTTTTCCATAAAAGGTCAATGCTGGCCTCGCGATAAGTGCGAGGTTCATGTAGAGAGACAATAGTGGAATAGACATGGAAATCTTTAAAAAGGGCAAAAAGGTGACTTACTGTAGTAGAATGACGAGGAAGGAGTTAAGAATCAGTAGCGTTTGATGGAGAAAAAGATGGTGGTGGAGAGGAAGGTGCAGGATCTACAATTGAAAGAGATTCAGTGAGATCGGTGTAGGCTTATTGAATTGCAGGAACTATTAAAAAAAGTTACAGGAGAAATGTTAGGAAACAAAGATATAATAGGATCAGAGAAAAATTGTCGAGGAGGCTCACTGACATAGAATTTTGACAGAGTGCAAAACAATTTATGTTCCCAAAAAGTTACATGATTAGAGATACGAAGTCTTTGTGACAAGGGATCCTAACACTTATAGCCTCTGTGTTCGATGCCATATCCAAGGAAGCAACATAATCGTGCTCATGGTTCAAGTTTGTTATACTCATAAGGTTGTAAAAGACTAAAATAGGTACAACCAAAGACACTAAGAGTTTGGTAATCAAAAGTATGATCAAATAAACGTTCATAGGGAGAGATATTACCTATGATAGGAAAAGGCAAACGATTGGTGGTGTAAACAACAGTAAAAGTTGGTTCTCTCTAAAAGGTTTTTAGACAAGAGAAAGATATGAGAAAAGCTCAGATGGTATTAAGGATGTGTCTATGTTTTCGTTATGCCTGACCATTTTGTTGAGAGGAACCTGGAAAAGATCTTTGAATGATGGTACCTTGCTTAGTAAGAAAATGGGTGAAATTTGAGTCTTTAAATTCCATGGTATTATTAGTGCAAAAAATTTTAATCTTACAAGAAAACCAAGTTTGAATCATATTAGCAAAACGACTATAAATAGAAATAATTCAGATATATTTCACATCAGATAAATCCATGTATAATAAGAATAATCATCAACAAAAATTATATAATATTTTGAACCACCCATAGTATCATTAGGAGTAGGACCCCAAATGTCAGAATGAATCATATCAAAAAGTGCTAAAAAAAATAGAATCATTAAAAGAAAAAGGTAAAGCATGACCTTTAGACAGCTAACATGGAACACAATCAAAATTTTTAGACTTAACAGAATCTAAAGAACCATTAGAAACTAAGGAACTTAATTTCGTAGTAGATGGATGACCAATACGAGAATGATAAATATAGGAAGTCACAACACCAACAACAAATTTAGATAGAAGATACAGAGAGGTTAGTTCAAATAGCCGTCCAACCTTATGCCCTTTCCCAAGGATCTCCCTCGTTTATGAATCCTGCACAGTACAACCACGACTCAAAAAAGATAAATCAACATCAAGTTCACATAATTGTCCAACAAAAATAAGATTCAAAGAAAGTTTAGGAAGAAGAAAGTATAAGGCAAAGATAAGTATAGTGTTTAAACAGTGCCTAAACTTTGAACATGCAAAATGGAATTATCAACAGTGTAAACAATATGATGACCAAATGGTGTTTTTAAAGATATGAGAATGGAAGAGTCTGAGGTCATATGGTTACAATAACCAAAATCAAAGTACCATAAAGATAAATTACTTGGTGTGACAAACAAGAGGGAAAAAGAGACGGTACGAGAGTCTGGCTGAAGTTGTTTGAGAAGAGCTTGGATATCTTTTAAAGAGAACTTTGGAGAAGTACTTTTTATTAGACCTTTTATGGCAACAACAGCAGTAGTAAAAGAAGGCTGAAATGGCTTGGAAGAGTTACCTAGTCCAAAATTTTGTCTAAGCTATTTTCTACATTTAGAGATGTAATGACTAAGCTTTGTACAATAGTTGCAAGATCTCTGATAAGGCTTCTTAGTAGAGTCTTAAGGGGAAGTCTAAGAGGATGATGAATGAGTGGTAAGTACAACATCAGCATGTGAGGTAGATTTTTCCATGCAAAGTGCATTAAGTCAGGCTTCTTCTATGATTAACTCCTTAACTACTATGTCAAGAGTTGGTGGAAGCCCGACAGAGAAGAGAGTTGGGAATGGATTCAAAACCATCTCGGAGTGTCATCAACAAATGCCAAATATGCTAACAATCATGGAGATTTGCATAGATAGTTACTGCATCAGTTCTAGGCCATACAGGATCTCCAAGAGCTATTTGATCCCAAACTTCTTATAATTCTGACACATAGTAATGGATTGTTCGGCCAGGTTATTGTTGCATATGATGCAGACATCTGTATAGCTGAAACTGGTTCACATCATTAGAAAGTAAATAATAATTTTTTAGAAAATCCCATACCACTTTTTTAGTGTCAAATCTTTAAAAATCTAGCTTGATGATTTTGGCACAGGTATTTCAAAACCATGTCAGAATCTGATGATTCATTCCATCCCAATTTACTAGTCGTTCTGTGAAAGCATCTTCATCTTCAGTTGTTTTCTTGGTTGGTCCAGTCATAATTTGCCAAAAAAGTCTGCCTTTGAGAAACTGCACATTTTGTTAGCCTACAATTCATAGTTGGTTCCATCAAAAGTGACATTGATAGGATTGGAAATATATTGAGGGAGTTTAGAGGCCTTCATAATAAGAAAAGATAAATGGAAAGATAAAACCTAGCTGTAGAGTTCGAAAGATAAATGGATGGTTGAAGACCTTAAGAACTGGTCTGGTTTACAAAGGAACCGGATGAAAAAAGGATGAAGCAACTGATCATAATAATAGTCAAAAGCTTTGAATCGAATAAAATTGAATCAGACTAAAAGAGAAGAGAGCTGA
>JBBYHO010000002.1:8598219-8613577 GCA_038382025.1 Adansonia gregorii
TCAATTGCATATAATGTTATAAAAAAATCATTAAATATAAAAAGATCAATATTAGTTTAAGTACTAAGGTTGAAACTGTTTAATGATCGTCAAATTTATAAATAATTATTTTTAATAATTATTAAATTTATGAGCAGTTATATCTAATATTCATCAAATTTATAAGTAATTATATCTAATTCATTAAATTTACAATAAATATCAATATAATTTTTAAAAGTTTACATTATGTATTGATCGATATAATTATTTTCAGTTGATATAATAGAAACAACTTGATACTTATCGATATGATTGATACCGATACGTAAGCTAGAATGATACCATAAGCAACCAGTATCAATTTGGTAAGAAATTAGTATGACTAATAATACGATATCAATTATCATGTTAAAAACATTTTAATTACATAGAAAACCTTAAAAATCAATATAATTATATTTTATATATATATATATATATATATATACACACACACACACACAAACAAGTCAACGTAACATGGCGGAAGGCTGGTTAGTACCTGCCCCAGGAGTGATAGAAACAAGGCCAGTAATCATGCCTTGGACAGCACCAATGACGGACGGTTTCTTGAAGAAAATAACATCGAGCCAAGTCCAAACAAGGAGACTGGTAGCTGCACAAATGTTGGTATTTAGAACCGCCATGGAAGAGTCAACGTTAGCGGCATATGGATCTCCGCCGTTGAAACCTGCCCAACCCATCCACAGCAACCCTGCCCCCGCCAACATCAATAGAACGTTGTTTGGTGGAAATCTCTCCCTGTCCTTCTTTGGTCTTGGCCCAACCTGTAAGACATAAGACTCAAAAATCTATCTTGAATTCAAATAGGACATACGTATGAATTTGATAAAAGTATACTTAAATTTTTTTATATTTTAAATGTTTTATTTTATTTATATATATATATCTAAAAATATATCAAGCAAATTTAAACAGTGATATTTAAATAATAATTACGGATTTTTTGTTTGATCGTATCTTCTTTATCGCGGATACGGATATAACAAACAGTTAGCATGATCGAAAGAATGAAAATTGTAAAATATTAATGGTAATATCACGATTGTTATTTAAATCTCTCTTTAGTAGAACTATTGATAAGATTGGAAAGTAACCCAATAGGCGGCGGTGAAACCGGCGATGCCTGAAGAAAGGTGAATGACGTAACCACCGGAATAGTCCATAACGCCCCAGTGAAACAAGAAACCTCCGCCCCACAAGCTAAACGCACCCACGGTGTAAGAGAAAGTGAGCCAAAGCGGTACGAAAGCCATCCAGGCTTTAAAATTCATCCTTCCCAGCACTGAACCAGCCAGTATGATCAGCGTGATCGCCGCAAACACGCACTGAAACCAAACCATCGATGCCATGGGATAAAACGGAGCCGCCACGGGCGTCTCGACCCGACCGTCGTCGTAGAACTGCGTCGTTTGAGGGAGAATCGCTTGGTTTACTAGATACTTTTGGCCCAGGGCAGGCCCCGCTTTGCCCCAAAAGGGCAAAAGTTTATGCCCGAAGGACATCTTGTAACCCCAAATAACCCAACAAAGAACTACGTTAGCGAAAGCGTAGAGCGCCATGAAAGCTGAATTGACCGCCCATTTTTTCTTGACGATGCTACCGTAGAGGATGACCAAACCCGGCACGCTTTGGAGGCCAACTAGCGTGGCTGATATCATCTGCCATGCATTATCACCTTTGTTGAGCCATACTGGGACTGCCGGTGAGTTTCCTTGATAGGCCACCGGCACTGGGTCTGGAGGAGGAGCGGCCATGCGTTAAAAGCCAAAACAATGAAGGTTAACTAGTTCAACGATCGAACAATAGCTTGGATTATATAATATACTTAGATCTCTGTTTGAATAAGAGGGATTTTGTGATTACTATATGAAGAAATAAGGACTCTGAATTGTGATTTTAATGAAAAATTGGAAGTGAACGGCAATTTTGTCGTTCTTTAGATTCGAGTCATTGGTAGAGAAAGAATCTCGTGAATCTTCTGGTCAAAAGTAAACCCTCGCCGTGGAAAGAAATCGAATATTCTTTTTAATTCAATTTATTTATATAATTATTTTTAAAATTAAATATTTAATGATATAAAATTTAAATTAATTATATTTAATTGAATTAAAAATTAAATAGATATAATTTTTTATTATTAATTTAATCAATTAAATTAATTAAATCTATCGATTTACATTAAAATAATTTTAGATTAATTAATAAAAATATATATCTAAGCTTAATGGTATAGTTTTTTAATATAATTTTAAAAGGTTATAAGCTTAAATCTCATCACTTATAAAAATATTTTTAAGAAACATAAAAATGATTTTTTTTAATTTTTAATTTGGTTCAAACATTACCCAGTTCTACATATAGCATCGGATCTGACTTGCCCTTGGGTCTTTAGTGAGCTAATTCTACCGACCGATTTAGTACAATTTCTTTACCATTGATCACGATAGTTATTTAATATTTTTATTTAAAAATATTTAAAATGATGATTTAAAAATGTAATAAGTAAAATTTTCGGTTTTTTGTTTATCTAAAATTTTTTAATATCCCTAATTTTATTAGGCAAATGCAAAAGGACCAAAAATAGAAAGATTTTTATATTTATTACGATACTCTTTTTAAGAAAATTTTGTGGAAGTAATTAATTAAGCATAAAAACTTTAAAAAAAAATATTAACAGATAGAATTAAAGGTATTCATGAGTTATGCAGTGACTGAAAAAAATTTAGATTCATTGTCTAAGCCTGTTTTTAACTTGGCTTGCCTATATTTTTTATATTTAACGTTCATAATTATTATTATATTAATATAAATTTTTATAATTAAATTTAGATAAAATAGTTTTATCAAAAATTTGAACCAAGTAATTTTATGGATAGATTTAAGTGACACTTGTCAAGTAATTTATGGATCAAATTTTGAGGACTTTTAAGAATAGCCAAACTTTGAATTCAAATTACAAGAACTATAAAAATTCCTACATTTTGAGATCAAATTTTTTCAACTCATCATCAAGTTATTAAGACCTAAAGTGAATTTTTTTGCAACAGGAAAAAAAATCAAGAGAAATTTTATATAATAATTTCCTAAGACTATATTTCACTTTTTCTTTATAAAATTAAATTTATTATATAATTCTAAAATTTTATCTTATTTCAAATAAAAAAATCATGCGCATAAATATATCGAAATTACGTCATCTTTTCGGAAAAAAAAAGAAGTTCCTCTTGCAATTTTAAAGACCTAATTCCATTTTTTTTCTTGTAATTTTTCAAAATTAATAATAATTTTATTTTAATTTTTTTAAAAAAATTGTTTTTATCTTTATCAATATGGATGTATTTTGTATTTATAATTTACGCGATGTTTCCCTTTCTAAAGCATGAGTTCATCAACTCTTTTTTAAACAAAACTTTGTTTCGAAGTCGTTGTCATTTTATATTATGCGTTCGCAGTTTGGTGAAAAATAAATAAATAAGTAAGTCTTTATGCTAGAAATAGAACAAATAATTAAATAAGACTTATTTTGTCCTTTTCGTATTGTCTTATAAAGTAAAATAACTAAAAAACAAAATATTTGCGTAAGCAAGTTTTGCAACGATAAGAAATCTAAAACGCTGAATGCGATCTGGTCATTCAATCGCTTGCCGAGTATCATGACAGGTCAGCCGTTCATTTTACACCGCTAATTTTCCATTTGTCCTTGAAAATTACTTTCGTGGTGAGTTCGAAAACATACGTTTAGATTAAAAATTTTAAATTTATTATTTGATTATCGAATAAAAAAATTAAATTAAATTAAATTTTTATTTAAAAATAAAATTTTAAAAAATTATTTTTTTATTGTTATTTTATTATTTATAAGTTAAGAATTAATTTTTATTTAAATCTTAATTATTCAAATAAAAAATTTTAAATTCATAAATTTTAATTTAAAATTTAAATTTAAATCAAAATTTAAGTTTTCAGACACAACCTAATTGTATTCTAAAACTACGTTGCAACCCAAAAAATTTTTATTTTATTGCCTTTATCAAAATTAAATTGACCCAAATTGACTCAACGATCTTTTTTTTATTTAAATAATATTAAAAATATTAAAAATTTTAATATTTTTATATTTTATAATTAAATTTAAATAAAAATATTTTATTTTTAAAAAATAACTCAACTTGAATCAAACCCATTCGAATTATTAAAATCTTTACCACAATCAAACTTGTACGAGTTGGACTAGCTACTAAGTACATAATTCAATATTTAAACGGCAATGTTATTCCAAAGTATTCATGGATGTTCAACGTTTGGTTTTTATACCAAGAAAGCTAATGAAATGAGGCAAAAATGAGGCTTAATATTAAAAAACAGCCCTTCAATCATACCTCTTTTTCTTTCACTTTAATACTTAATTATTTAATAAATTTTTAGTTTTAATTTGATACTTATAATATTATTTCGTTAACTAATTTGATACTTCATCACAATATCGTTATTTAATGATGACATTGATTAATTAATTTATAACACATGACAATATAATATTAATGTTAATAGTACGTGTTGCAATATTATTGATTTAAAAAAGTTAAAAATTTTACTATTTTAATGGTGTTAGAGGTAAAATACCAAATTGGTAAAAAAATTATAGTATAAATACTAAATTGAGAACAAAAACTTATAAAACACCTAAGTGAGAAAAATAATATAATTCAAAGGCTATTTTTTTATTTAAGCCAAAAAATAAATAACTATCTATAAGTAGAGATCTATTTACACTAATGTAAAACTAAAATAATTTTATACATTTGCATAATATTTTATACGATTAATATTTTACCAAACAACTGTTGAATTTAGCAATATAATCCTACTCAATGCGGATGTGAAGTTCCAAATCAATCCGACGTTCTGATCATATTAATTAAGAATACTGGATTTTTCAATAAATATTTCACAATTGAAAGTCTTTTACATCAAATAAATAATTATATATTTTTAATTTACTCAAAACTCAGCATGCATAACCTAAATAAACAAAACAAGAAATATCATGGCCGACTTAAATAAATATAAATCATAAGAAAAGTTACGCAAATGTATAACACTAATACTGGTGTATAGAGGTGTTCATCAGCTGGAAGGGTTGAGCCTTGACCTGAATTTTTTAGATTACCTAAAAACCCAAATTACTGTTCAAATATTAATAAAAAAATAAAAAATATTTTTATATTTTTAATTAAATTTAATTTAAAAATATTTTACTATTAAATAATAATTCGAGCTAGGCTGACTCAAATTAAAGCAAACTATCTAAGGCCTGACCTAGACTCATTGAGCCTATCGGACCATGGATAGGTCTAATTTCAACAGGATAAAATACACGAGCATGCAATAACTATGCAAATTGTCAGGAAAACAATAAACTACTAGGCAACAAAACAACTTGTTGAAGAAAATATTGCAACAATATACAATAGGAAATGTGACAAACACAAAGTCCATAGTCTATAGTTTTATCTGCAGAAAGAAGATTCCTTGTGCAAAAGTCTATTATTATTATTATTATTATTATTATTATTTGAAAAAGAAAGAGCTTAACATATCTCAATTACAGCTCGGCTGACAATTTTTCCCTGGTTAAGATCCTGAAATGCTTGATTTCCTTCTTCTAATTTGTATTTTTGGGAAACAGCATTGTTAAGATTGAAGATTCCTGTTTCAGCTAGTTTAACCAACTTTGGTAGATCCTGCCTTGCCCTTGCTCCGTACGAACCAATCACTTTTACCTGCTCCCAGTAAGCCCATTACGAAAAAAGTGTCGATCAAGGTTTAAAAAAACGAATATGGTTTTGCTAACGAGTGCCCTAAGGGCACTCTTTAATGTTAGTTCATATACTATTTTATACCAATAATTTTATGACATTGAACTGTTCGAACCAGAACTACTAAACGATTATTTTCACAAAATGCTACATCGCACAAGGATCGAGCAAATGTACTCGAATAATAATCTAAAAATAGCAATTGAAATTCTCCAAAATCTCTATAATCCATACATTATTGATATGGAGATAAGATCCTTCAAATATATGAAAAAAATATAAAAAAAATTAAACATACTCGTATCAGGTACATACATACATCTGACATTTACCCATGAATCCGAGTAACATAGGAATTACAAGTAGGATGCGAAAATTCTAATACATGTTGGATCAGAAAGATGGTTGTAGATTATAGATGATATATAAGAAGATAGTTATAGATTATACGGGTTTTCCTTAAAAAGGTCAAGAAAAATAACCAAATATTGGAATATTGAGCCAGAAACTATAATTTAATAGAGTCTAAGGAATCGGAGATAACGAGAAGCGATAAATGTAATTTACGCATGAATTGACGGGAAAAGAAATGTTTTACCTTTCTACGAACGAGACGATTGATGTCCACCTCACCTGTAGTGCCTGCATTTGCAAGTCCAATCATCACTGCCTTTCCACCATCTCTTACACTCTGTATACACTGTGAAAATGTTTGAGGTTTCCCTAAGGCTTCCACAGCGATGTCAACACCCGATCCTCCCGTAATTTCCTTTTCAAAACAAGTAATGAATGCCTTTTAAGTTAACTTCTAAAAAAAGACCTAATGAAGAACCAAATAATTTCAAATAAGCACTTAAAGAAGTAGTTAGAATACCTACATTATTTCAATTTTTTATTTTTCTTTAAATACCCATAGCCGATACATATTTGGACATAGGTATAGGTTATGATCCTCTAAGTAACTTCCAAATACATAAAAAGAACATAGAGAAATTATACACACGTATCAGAGTCATACCCATATCTGACATCCGAGTCCGAGTAACACAGCTGAATACTTGACAAAAGATCATCTAATCTCAAGGTTAGTTATGCCTTAAATATAAATTATCTCAAATTTTCAGAAACCAACTTAAAAGCTAAACTGCAATAGTCGTGTCTCAAATCTCAATATCTCACATTGACTATCATAACCAACAAACCCTATTAATATCCTTCATAAAATTAAGCCCACAAAAAATAAATAAAGCTGACAAATAAACAAAATGAAGTTCAAAACCTGTATTTGGTTTTTTTTTTTTTTTTCAATGAAGAGATTCAACAGGGGTTGGCGATTTGAACCTTGGACCTAACACTTCTTAGGGTAACAACAGCTAGGTGAAGACTTGATTGTTTTTGGTTATTGCTTTTGCTACTTGGTTTTTCCGGAAGCCTTAAAAAAAGGGCATTTGGATACAAAGCAAATCAAATTTTTCAGTAATTAAAATTTTAAATTGGTAATTTTTTTGGAACAAACACTTTGGATCTATGTTGCTCTGACTCTTCTTTTTTCTTAAAGTACCCATGTACGACACATATCCAGACATCAGTATGAGGATATGCCCCTCCAAAAACATGAAAAACTTGGAAAAAATTGAACACACCTGTATGCTACACTTACCATCCCGAGATCGAACAACATAGGTTCAATTATGATTTCATTAACACAATTTGCTTTTGACTTTTAGCAAACTTTCATGAACTAAGAAAGCAAGCAGCAAAGGCAACAGCCAAATTGATCCTATTTTCCAAATTTCTTAATAAAACATCCATCCAAATTTTGGATGTCCTCCATCAAGAACATATGTGAGTGTCTAAGACTTAATAAATGTACAACTTAAAGGTCAGTTCAGAGTAGTATTCAGATAACAATGCAATGATTTATTTTTAAAACTAACCTAGCACAAGTCAAAATACAAATGGTAATTAAAATTAATAAGAAGGTTCAAGAAAAAAAAAGAGTGAATAAAACAAAAGATAAGGAAGAAAGAATATTCAAAATGATGTGGCTATCCCATGTCATGTTCCGCATGGTCAAAGTTAATGGCCCTAATGGAATCTGTTAAGGGAATTCCTTAAATGAATTAAATTATATAAATTAACATCCTCAAGTGACCAAAACTGATGGTTATGTCATGAAATGTCCATTTGGGTAAAGTTAAAGAATTAAAGTGGGAATTTAGCCCAAAAAAATTACCATTCACTAGCATTTACAAATACCCATTTGCTAGTATAATTGAATTCAGTACTTTTATATACCATAGAAACCAAGAGCCAGGGAACTTGTACATACTTTAATCCGTTCGATGACATCTTCTTCTATCGCATTTACAGTATGAGTGGCACCCAAAGTCTTAGCATTCTGCAGTTTATCATTCTGAATATCCACAGCAATAACATCAGAAGCACCAAACGCCCTTGCTATCTGCAAACAACTGAAGCAAAAATCTTGCCATTACTATGCCAGACATTTTATTTTTTTGGCCAGTCTATGTCAGGATTAGTTACAAAAAATTACTGTAAAAAATTACCAAAAAGATGCAGTCAATACAATCATAACATCATTCATGGTTCTTAATATTTTGGCGGCTGCTTTTAGTTTCAGCCTTGAAATCTTCAAGTTTTTGTTTTTGGGAGTTGGGACACAGTTGCCACGAAGCTTTAATTATTCTCCTCTGATATCAACCAATAAGCAATAAAAATACGTTTTCCACAAGTATACAGCATTGAAATTACCAGTTTTGCCTACGAAATGACTATTTCTTGGCAGTTCTATACTACTGTCTCTTCCCCCTCCCTTGGCGCTGTTCCGGATCACCACCCACCAAAACCGAGGGAAAAGAGAGAGAGACTAAAGGGGGGAGCAGAATGAATGTACATTCCATTTTAACAGATGATCATACAGAATACAGATATTAAAGAATGACTTTTACCGCAACAGATCAGAAGCAATGTGCAAAAACCTTGACCAAATATTAACGATTAGAGTCAAATATCCTCTGGTTTTCCCAAATCCCTCTGCTGCCTGAGAGTGGCAAGCTATTATTTGACCCAATTTCCCTTTTTTTTTTTTAATTTTTTTTTATTTCCATTGTGGAGGACTTCTCAAATTAGCTACTTGAAACACCTAATTTGCTTGTCGTGCAACAACATTTTATTTGCAAGATAGATATAAAAGACAGTTAGTACAAATGCAATAGTTAAGAATCACATATAAGTTAGCTCAAAGAACTGGAAATGGCATTAAGGTCCATTTTATTCCTATATAACCTCATATACAAGTTAGCTCGAAAGCCACATGCACAGTGTGCTATTATCTTTATCATCTAACAGTTATACTATCATTTATGCTTTTCTTTAGGACTCCTAGTTGACTTTTACTCTCGTACATCACATAAACACATTGAATTTTCCAAAATGACTAAGTAAACCAATTATCTTTTTTCAAAATCCACTTAATACATAAGTACCTTGAACCAACCCCTCCAACTCCAATCACAGCAACAGAATCTCCGGGACAGACCTCAGCCGCATGCCTCATGGCACCATAAGCAGTAAATACAGCACATCCTAAAATTGCAGACTCAGTGTATGGCAGTGATTTTGGCAAAATAGACAAAGCATTTGCCGGAACAACACAGTATTCAGCAAGGCCTCCCATGCTATACATGTATACTGGTTTTCCTGCAAAAAATAGCATAACTTCAGTTATCCGGCAATGATGCCAAAACTATAAGATGGTTGACACACTGCAGTTAAAAGGGCAATCGTGATGCACACAGATAAACATCTGGTAACCCCGCTTTCATTGAGAGAATAGTAAAATTAAAACTAAAATTACCACCGCCGCGGAGGAAAAGCCGTGTTTCACCATCATAAAGGGTTCCCTTTGCTCGATTATAGGCGAAGAAGTCTTCACATAAATCATCATGGCCCTATTTCCCAGAAATAAAATGATAACAAAAAGTTAGTAGTCATTATAATTGAACTGAAATACAAGCATGGCATAGCATCTCGAAGCATGGTACCTTAGAACAGAAGAAACAGCTACCACAAGGCATGATAAAAGCTCCAACCACCTGAGATCCAATTGGAAATCTGAGAACAACCAAAATTAAAATTAAAAACGCATGTGGCTGCCAAACTCTATCTCCACCAAAAACACTTGTGACAGAAAATAATTTAATAAGCATTTGCAAAGAATATGAATTAATGAAAAAGAAGTTAATCTCAACCTGCACAAAGCACAGTAAGTAATCAATTTAAAAACCTTTCAGTGATTTTGTGGTCGGTGAGTGGCCCATGTTCAACAACTTCGCCAGTTATCTCGTGCCCAATAACACAAGGAGTAGAAAATGGAATTTCGCCTTTTATAACATGAAGATCAGAGTGGCATACTCCGCAGCCTGCAACAACAAAAGATGGAATATCAATCACAGCATCTGAATAACACAAAAAAAAAAAAACAAAACCAAAAATTACCCAAACTGAGAAAGGAGATTCGAATGGGAATTGAATCATTTTCAATCGGGAAATGTACCCTTTGTTTTTATGAGGAGTTCTCCAGATTTGGGACGAGGCATATGAAATTCTTCAATGGTGAGGGGCCTACTCGGTTCCCAGAAAACAGTCCCGCGCATATACCCACCTGAGCTGACATGAAACGCAGCCGATGATGGCAGGCTGCTCTTCACCTTCTCGATGTCGGTCGAAAACCAACGAGAAGATAATAAGATTGAACGAGTGTTGAGGTTTGAAGGGAGGAGCTTCCTGGAGATGCCAATCCGAGTTATAATCGACGAAAAGTTCACCATTTTTTTTCCTGATTTACTACTGGAAGTCGAAGTTGACAAACCGGCGAGCCGTCGAGTCAAGTGGGACAGTGTATAGGATTTGGACTTCTCATCGTCGTATTCCTAGCTCTGCTTATAGAGTTTATCCGCCACGTCACCATATTCATTTCTTGCACGGAAAGCCCAAATGATTATAATAATAAATACGATATCTGTAGGAATCATAATAATTAGACGAAAATTAATTTCATGCTTTATCCTTATTGAATTTAATAATATTTAATATAATTATATAAATAAAATATATTTAAAATAAAAATATTATATAATAAAAATATATTTTAAAATTTTATATAATATATATTATAAATATATTAAAATTATTATAAATATAAAAATTTTAAATATAATAATAATATGATAAAATATATAAATATGATATAAATATATAAATTATCAATGTATATTATCTATTTCGACTTTGAAAGTATTACATGAAACTTAATTTTAATCCATAAGTATCATAATGATTCATTTATTCAAAACTGCTTATATGTTTTATGCATATTGTCAATTCCCCGTTTTTTACATACAGTAATAAGGGCTGCATTACTAAAACTGCTTATTTGTTTTGTGCATATTATCAATTCCCTGTTTTCATTAGAGACTCAATTTTGATCCATGAGTATCATAACACTTCAATCATATGAAAATCAACTATATGTTTAATGCATATTGTCAATCCCTTATTTTTGACATACATTGACAAGGACTACACTTGAACACTCAATATTAATTCATGAGTATTGTAATACTTCAATCATACCAAAATTGTTTATATGCTTTATGTATATTGTCAGTCCCCCGTTTCTGATCTATGTCGATAAAGATTATAATTAGAAACTCAACTTTGATGGTTATCAGTTTTTATAAATGTTATGTTTAATCCATGGAATGTCATATTAGTCTTCTGACCTTTACCCAATTAATTGTCAATGATTATCGATCATACTATTTACATGAAGAAAAATCTTGCGTCACTTGATCAAGTGATAGGTTTGTATTGTTGATTACATAACTTTCCTATGCAATCCGATTAGCTTAGGGCGTGTACACTTTTACTTTTAACTATCCATTTACCATCTTGGCCAAAACTTGCTCAACTTATAATTTCCAAATCCAATCCTTATTTTATCCAAAAAGCATCCAATCCAATCAATAAATCGAATTTAAAAAAATCAATTGAACCCAAATTTGAAATTATTTAAATTTAGAATGATCTTAAATAAAAAAATAATTAATAATTTAAAAGTTAAACTAATCAGTGAATAGATAAGAATCTAAGTCCTTCGTCCTATTTTGTTCAACTAATTATTTCAAATCAATAAATTGATTAAGACAAAAAAAAATCTACCTAAATAGTAAAATTGACTTGAATTATTGAATGTGTTACACCTTTTAGTGGTGAAAGAAATTAAAATAGGTGAATTAATTTCTTAAAATCTTTTTGCAAATTAAAATTTTAATACGTAAACTTAAGAAATCTAAGCAATGAACTTTGAAGTACAAATTAGTGAATCAAAATAAATGATTAGAGAGAAGGGAAATGAGAAGCGAAGTCAATGATTTAGAAAGATTCAGCCTTAATTTCTTATGTCCTCTACCTCAGCCTCGCTTGTCTCAGATTTCTTTAATTGACTAACCAAATTATCTACCTTTCAAAGATGAGGCATAGCCTTTACACTCCCTATCTTTCTAGGTTACTGAAGATAGAAAACTTTCTCTATTTTTAATGGTTAAGTAAAAACCCCTTTTTTACAAGATTTTGTAAATAAATAAAACCTCTAAAGGCTAAATGTTTACAAGAATTTTAACTAAAGAAAAATATGAATCTAAAGATACAAAATGAAGAATACAAAGATAGAAAAAATTAATCATATACAATTATGAACTATTTTAGAAAAAATGGAATAAATAAAAATTTTGGCTCTAAGCTCTTTCCTTTTGTTCTTCTTCTTATTGGAGGTGTTGAAGAGACTTATTTATAGCCTTGCTTATGAATACAGCTTTTAGGAATGTTTGGTGAAAGAATATAACCATTGTGAGCTTGATTTGAGTAATTCCGACTCAATCATGCTTGTTTTTACCGATATATTTATCTTGTGTATTGATACTCTGCAATTGAATTACAAAGTATGGCCGTTTAACTGTTGTATATCGATACAGGAAAAGGTTGTATCAATACACATCTTGTTGTATCGATATAATAGCCACTTATATTGATACTCACAAGGGTTTCAAGAAAGTTAAGCTACTGCCAAGCAGTGTATTGGCACCTATATATAGTGTATCGAAACATTCTTATAAAAAATTAATTTTAAAAGGTTTTTCATAACTTTGAAACGTATTAAACTTATCAAAAAAATGTTTTATATAGATGTATATATTAATAACACATTTTTCAATGCTTAAAAGGGTTAAAACACATTTTATTATTTTTCAAAGTATTTATAAAATATTTTATGAAAAAAATACTAACTTGAAAATATTTAAACACAAGCTAATTAACCTTAAATTTTAGTTATATCAAAATTGAGATTAATTCAAAGCTAATATGCCTAACAAAATGTATCATGAATAATATCTTAAATAATTCAACACTTTCTTCATCATTTTAGTATTGTTGTAATTATGATATTTTAATATTGTAAATCAAATGTATTCATATTCTCTCTTCCATACATGAATTAAATTAATTTATTAAACTTATTCAGCTTTTTAATACATGAATCAAATTAATTATTAATTGTATTCATCTCCTTGTTCCCATTCATAAATTATTTTACAATAAAAAAGTTCTCCTTAAATGCTATGTATAATAAACATGTTCTCCACCTCCATACACTTTAAAGCAATTGTTCAAAGTCTTATTTGTAGTAGATAAAATGTTTTTTTAATAAGAGAATGACAATAAGTGATGGGTAGTATGTTTTTTACTATCAAAACATTGGAAGAAAGAAAATAAAAAGAGAAAAATTTATTATAAGAAAGTATTATGCATACATAATTCAACAACGAAGATATGAAGTATAGATACTTATCTTTGTAAGACAATTATTTCAACAATATCTTGTAGATACTTACACTACTATAAAAGAAGATTACTTGTGATGGAGTAGACAAAATGCAGAACTTTAAATATGTTTTCATTTTCTTTAATATTAAATAATTTTTATTTTAAAGTTTCAAATAGATTTTAGTCAAAATAAATATGACACATTATCAAATTATAACCTTTAGTGTATGCATATGATTACCTTTTTAAATGGAATATATGCATCGCTACGTTATTTATATTTGATTTTAATATGTGGTAGAACCATGAAGTAATGCAATTTAGTATACTTTCTACACATATAAACTTTTCATTCTCTTATGTTTGAATTTAGTTTTTTTTAATAAATTGATAACAAAAATATTCATGAAAAAAATAAAAAATTAATTTATTTATGATAAAAAAATTAAAATGTTATGGCTTTATGGAAGGAGACATGGAGTGGAATTATCATCCTATAAATTTTTTGTAATAAAGATAAAAATGCTCATTTTATTGAATAAAGTATAGAAAATTAACAATATAAAATTTGTAGAGAGAATGAATTGGCTGTTGTATATATTTAATTAATATTTCTAATATTATTTTATTTTTGATTATGATAATGTGATTTTACTGATAATAATATTCATTGAAGATAAGAATATATATGTACTTCAATTTAATAAATAAAATTTATAATAATCAAAATAATTAATTCATAATTAATGCCACTTATATGCACTTAACTCAATTAATTAAATTGAGTAAAAAGTTAAATAGGATAGTTTTAATTTTATCATAGTAAAATTCATTCACTTAAATATAATAAAGAGAATTTGTAATTATTGAAATTAATAAATTTATTATGAATGTCATTTGCAAATAACTCAAGAACTTATATTAAAATAAATTTAAGTAATATGAATATTATTTAATTAATCTTGGTAATGTAATTTGATTATTGCTTCTGATAATATTTTTTAATTATTAAAATTAATTTATTAATAATAATAGCCATTGATAATAAAACTTTACATGTAACTCAAGTAGATATCTTAGAAAAAAATTAAGCAATATGAATATAATAACTTCTCATTAATATCACTTAGATTCATTTTTAGTGGTATAAATTTTATTTAACTAATCTTTATAATATAATTTCATTAATAATAGTAATGTGATTTAAAATATTAAATGCATTTCAAACTCGTGCAAGGTATAAATATGATACCTAATACAATGTATTTTAATATTAAATTATGCGAAAACATCACAAATAATAAAAAAATTAATACATTTGACTCGGTGTTTTATGCAATAATAAGCTTCTAATGGGGTTAAGGCTTTTAATTTGAAAATTTTTTGCCATATTGAATGGGCATTTTACTATGCCCAATGAGCTAGAAAAAATTGTCACATGTCCATTTAAAATATATTAGAGTTTGATCCTCATGCGGCTTTAATTTTGTTATCATTAATAATAAATTAGATATAATTATGATAAAAAAACATAAATTAAAAATAAATTATTATGATAAATTATGTAAAGTATTCAATTGAGAATG
>JBBYHO010000002.1:8613677-8626998 GCA_038382025.1 Adansonia gregorii
ATTTTTATTAATATTTTAATAATATAATAATTTAATATAAGAAAAACCTATCATATCATTATATGACGCATGAAAAAAGTAGTTATTTTAATAATGTAGAGCACAAACATTGCATGAAAAATATTTAAAATACAATAAAACACAAAAAAATAATATCACTATGACATAAATACATGAAAGTACCGACATTTACATGAATTAAATATGACAAAAAAATCAAGCTATTTGAAAAAAAAAAGATTGATTAAATTTAGCAATTTCAAATATAATATGAAAAATAATTAAAACATAATACAGCACGAAAAAATAAAACATGACGTATATATAATACGAATTATTAATATATAAAAATTTATATATAATATTTTAAATATAATTATAAAATAAAAAATAATATAAATACAATACAAATAAATAATTTTTTTCTTTTACTCTAATTGCCCTTTAATTTCAATTAATTGATTTAACGCCCTTCCCCTTTAATTGATTAGTTAAGTATTACTACTAAACTAACTTTTCAATTATTTGCCCTTCAAATTACTTTTATTTGCTAAAATAACTTTTTAGTTACTAAACCCCAAACCACCGAGTTCATGTTGTCCGATTAGGCTCTCAGAAAAATGGAAAAGGGAACGGAACCGTAAACAAATTTTAAGGAAATCCGTCTTCATTACATTTTACTCTCTACTAGTAAAGTAGCTTTGTTTGAATTGTGAAAGTGGCAAAGTAGCCGACTCGCCGTTCCTACATTTGCTGCCACACCGCATTGAACAAAGAATTCGGGGGTTTAGAATTTAGTAGAGAAGGGAAAGAATAAAAGAAGGAAAGCTATGGTGAAACTCACGGCCGACTTGATTTGGAAGTCCCCTCATTTCTTCAATGCCCTCAAGGAGCGAGAATTGGATCTTCGAGGTGGTGCTTCTCTTTCTTTCTTCCGTCCTCCAACCCCAGCCCTAATTATAATAGTCCTCCCTTTCTTTAGAGGTTAATCTTTATCCTTTTCCTCCTTTCAGGTAACAAAATTGCTGTAATCGAAAACTTGGGTGCTACCGAGGTGTGTATTACTTTAGCTTTGGCAATTTTTGGGATGTTTTGGCAAATTGATAGGTTTCGTTTCACTTGTGCCTTTTTTTTTATGCATTGGCTCAATTGACAGGACCAATTCGATACCATAGATTTGTCTGACAATGAGATTGTGAAGCTCGATAACTTCCCTTATCTTAATCGCTTGGGTACCTTGCTTATGAACAACAACAGGGTTACGCGTATTAGTCCCAATATTGGGGGTAAGCTTTGAAAAACACTTGGTTTTCCCTTGTAGATGTGCTAGGGATTTAAATTGCAGCCCGTTTATTGCAATTTGGGACATAATGAATATTACTGCAGTCAATTGCAGTAAATATTAGCAGCAAATAGCAGTAATGGAGAGTGCCAAAACCACTGAATAGCAGCTGTAACGTTGTGTTGTGGCTGCTATCTAAATCCCCAGCATGTGCCCTTTGCCTTTTTCACATTCTCTCTTGGTGGGAAGCCTCTTATGAAGTTCACATTTTCGTTGTCCTGCAGAGTTCTTACCAAAATTACATACATTGGTTCTCACGAACAACCGGCTGGTGAACTTGGTGGAGATTGATCCTCTTTCATCTGTTCCTAAGCTGCAGTTCCTCAGCCTATTGGATAATAACATTACAAAGAAACCTAATTATAGATTGTATGTGATTCACAAGCTAAAATCACTTCGTGTTCTGGATTTCAAGAAAGTCAAGGCTAAGGTGATTGAATATGCTAAACTATTATTTTGTTCTTTTAAACAGAATTATTTTTAATCATTTTTGTAATGCATTTTTTGTTGCCTATTGTGTGAATGATATGGGAAATTACTGTGGTTCATGCTGAAACCTGTACTCATTCTTCCAAAGAGCATTTGCCTAGTTGAACGTTTAGCTTTATAAATCTGAACTCAACATTGTTTTGTTCCTTAATGATTTAGTTTGAATAAATAAAATATACTTTTGTGGCGAGTATAGGTTCATGAGGTGCTGTTGTGTTTTGACTGATTGAGAGTTACATAATCAGTGGAACAATAGTGGCTGTTACAGTGGTAATTTAGTTATTCTCCTTATTGTGTTCTGGCCATTGATGGCTAGGAAAAGATGTCCTGAATTCTGTCTTTTTGTTCAAAGTCACAATTCCTTCTTTTAGCCTAATGCTTTGGTATTGTTCATCTTTAATTTATTTCACAAAGAAAACACTATGTTGTATGATTGAATTATTGATTTGATGTAGCTTAAGCGTTTTTTCTGCATCCTTGGGTGGGTGGGGAAGAAAGCGGGCGTATGTTTTTGGGGAGGGGGTAAATATTCTAATTTTCCATAATTTTGATTCCTCATGTTACTATCATATGAATTAATTTCTCATAATTTTGCTTCCTGGGTCACAGGAGAGAGTGGAAGCTGACGATCTCTTTGCATCTAAAGACGCTGAAGAGGAAATAAAGAAAGAATCTACAAGGACATTTACTCCAAAAGAGGTTCCAAATGTTTCAGAAGTTGCAGAGGAAGAACAGTCGCCAAAAGTCATTGCCCCCACAACTGAGCAAATTATAGCTATCAAGGTATTACCTTTTTCTCATAATGCTAGTTTGAAACTAGGATAATAATGTTGATTGTTTTTTTGTTTTCTTAATGGTTTCTTTTCTAATGGTTTCGCTTATGCATCGTAGAAAGGCTTTGGATTTTATAGAACTTTATGAGGGACTGGGATGAAATTAATATATATATATATATATATATAATAATCAATGCTAAAGTGGGAGGAACCTGCCTTCTGACTACTTAACCAGCAACTGCTTTAGTGGAAGGAAATTATACATGTATGATAAGAATTCGTCTAAATGGGTGGTACTTTTGAGAATGGTTCAGCAACCTTCTGAGATTAGTTAGTTTTGGCACTCAGATTTAAAATGTAAAAACAGTATTTGTCAAGAAATGGGATTTATGTCTACCAGTTTGTGTTGCTAATTTATTTTCCTTGTGGACTGCTTTTTTAATTAGCCTAAAGCTTGCATATTTGTGATTTATTTGTGGCTTAAACTACGTAAACGGTCATTGATAATTCTTGCCATGTTCGTAATGACTTCTGCATATTTGTTGTGCATATTTACGGCTCAATTCTGATCCTGTTTAAATTCATTTGACTTGCAGGCGGCCATTGTGAACTCTCAGACTTTGGAAGAGGTTGCAAGACTTGAAAAGGTGGTTGCTTAGTTGCATGAGTGGCTTTTAAAGAGATTGTCTTTTACATTTCTTTCTTAATTTTACCATGAAACCTGGATGGTTATTTGCTTGAGCAGGCATTAAAGACGGGTCAGCTTCCTGCAGATTTGATAATTCCGGGCAATGATACCAATGTTGCTAAAGGGAGAGATGAGAAAAAGGTTTCTGATATTCAGAACAAATCCAATGTTGAACCAGATAATATGGACGAAGAAAAGAATGAGGAAACTGCACCGATGGAACAGGTATGTAGATATTTTTTATTTGGATTTTGAACCGAGTCTTTGTGCTCTCATTAGCTTTTTCTTCTCCATGCTCATGCTGCTCTTCCAACTGGCTGAAGTTATGTAGATATTTTAAATTGTTTTGGTGTATTGGAAGGTATATACATATGGTTAGAGCCCTGTCCATGCTTTATGGATGTCCATGGCTAGCATGTCGTTTTAAAGCTTAAACCCCAAACTTGAATGCTATTGCATCTATTTACAAAGATACGTTCAAGATAATAAATTTACCTTAGTAACTTATTTTGACAAATTTTAATATATTTTTTATTTATTTTAAAAGACCCTTTATTAATTTCTTAGTTAAAATTAATTTAATTGTCTTTATATATTTAATACTTCTTCTCTCCCATAAAAGTTATCGTTGCTTAATTTTCATGGTCATGAATATCCAACTTTGAGCTGTTTATATAAATAAATGTGTATATTTGTTTTAAAAGAGCCTTTATTAAATTTCTTACTTAAAATTAATTCAGATGTCTTTCTATGTTTAATACTTCTCTCCCATAAAAGTTGTTGTTGCCTGTTTTTTCATAGTCAAGTTTATCCAACTTTGAGCTCCTTTTATTTTGAATTTATTCATGATTAAAATGTAAAAAAAAAAAAAAACTTTTGCAAACTTTTGAATGAAATAGTTTTTAGATATATATTTTTTAAAAATTTCATTCACTAAAATACATAAGAAAATCTAAGTCAAAATTGAAAAAAGTTGATCATTAAGTCAAATAGTAACAACTTTGTCTGATGGTGATTTTTTTTTCCTTTTTTTTTTGTGTTGCCCCATTATGTCCGTATCCTTATTTTGTTAAAATTGCTGTGTCCTGTCAATTATGCTGTTTTGCTTCCTATATATATATATATATATATTTAAAATGGCAGCTTGGCTTAATTCAAGTGTTAAGTGGGAATGGTCTTTGGGTAAATGCTGCCTCTTAAAATAAAAAATGAAACTGCTAACAATTTGTAAATGATTTATCAACTAGCTTAAATGATATAAAGCACCTTTGAGCTCCAGTTTGACTTTTTTGTTAAACAAGCTTGAAAATAAAGGGCCAGCTCGCCCATCACTTTTAAGCTTAATGGTTGAGACAAACCATAGTCGAGTTTTGAGCAAATTTAATGAGTTTTATGTCCCAGCATGTGTAGTTCCGTTTTCTGATGCATGGGGTAATGGTTCAAATTCTTGGACTTTATAAATTTCTTCTACTCCTACCTGGATATTATTAGTGTGACGGATCATTCTTTCGATGATACTTTGTGAAGATTTTTGAAGTCTTCTAATTTGTGAATAACTTACCTGTGTAATCATTTATGATTTTATGTATCCCATCTCGAGATAAGTCTGGTTTGTCTGACTTGTAATTTTTTTATGCTTCTGATCTATGTTGCTTCGATGCTTATTTTTCTTGAAGTACTTATGTCCAACATCGGTGTCTGACATATTTTCGAACATGGCTATATGACCTTCCAAATAAATGTAAAAACTTAAAAAAATTGAACATACTCAAATCCGGGTCTGAGTAACATAGCTTCTAATAGCCATAATGCAGAGATAGAGTTGTGGATAGATTATATATATTCTTTATTTTTTAATACATGTTTCAGTTATATATATTTATGTATTAGTTTATTTGCTGATCATGTTCTGTTTTTGATTAATCTTTTTTTTTTTTCATTTTTTTAACAGGAATAGCGTGTGTAGATTTTCTTAGATTCCATAGAGGCCTACCTGCGTCACTTGCTCTGCATTCTTAAATGGTTGGCTCTGCTACATAGGATATGGCTTATCGATTTTCGTATTATCAAGGACACCTTTATTTTGGTTGGGATTAGCTGAGAATTTCTTGTAGAATTGGTATGCTAATCACACTACTGTTTTTGGCATAGTTTTGAATGCACCCACCTGCCTCAGTTAACTTAGGACGAAGCTTTGGTTTATTATTATGTTGATCCTTTAAGTTGATCGGATCAATAAGCTGGATTTGTTCTAATTAAGACTTTATTTGGATGGGTGGTAAGATTTGTTTCGCTTAGAGTAAAAATGTTGATGGTAATGAGATTGAATAGGGTACTGACGGGATTGAAATCAATAATTATTTATGTTTAAATTCAAACGTAATGATGATAGGTGAGATTAATTATAATAAAAAATTTGTTGAAAGTATTAGATTAATATGTACATATTTATAATTAAAAATTCAATCATAATCCAATTCAACTCATTTCCATAAACACTTACAAAATCAAACCTTCGGCCATGGTCATACAATTTCTCAGCGGAAGGACCATAAGGCATGAAACTAGACGTTGAACCAACCAACGCCAGTCGGTAGGCTACGTTTTATTTTTACACCGAACGCGTAAAAAGGAAGGCTAAAACCAAAACCAAAGCAGCTAACGGTAACACTGAAGGATATGGCTAATTGCCTATTGACTCCAACGCCATTTCAAATTACTTCACAGGGAGCTGGATTCTTGAGAAGCTGCTTCTCTGAATCAGTTATCAAGTTCCCTCTTCAGCCTGCAATTCGTGCTCGTTTAACTCGCAGAATCTTTTGTAGCTACGACGATAAAAATCGCAACAACCAGTCACAGTACTCCGCAGTTCAGCTCTATCGTGATATCGAGAGGTGTGATTATATTCTTCGTCTTTCTTCCAGTCCTGGCAATATTTCACGGATTCTGTAATTTTTAGCAATCTGTTCTTCTCATGATGTGTTTTTCAGATTGCTTACTGATACCGTAAGGGAATCGCAAGGTTCTTGGTATGGTTCAGGTGATTGGAGCCAAATCGAGGTTCCATCTGATTTAATTTTTCAAAATTTTGCATTTGTGATTTGGGTTTCATGTTTATTGATTATAAAACACGGAGAAAACATGTAAACCAGTTATGGTTTTGCTCATTTGAGAAGCGTTATTACTAATTCCTTCATCTTCAAACAATCTCACCGTATTGCTTGCTGAATCAATGGGACTAGTTTTGGTACATTTCCAGGGAGCATGGGTTCTCAAACCGAAAGGCACAAAACCTAGGTCCGTTGTTCATTTTGTTGGTGGTGTATTTGTTGGAGCCGCTCCTCAGCTTGCTTATCGTTTGTTCCTGGAGCGCCTTTCAGAAAAGTAAGTGTCTTTCTACATTACTCGGACTTGGTGTAAGAGTCGGACATGGTTTTGTGTCAGAAACTTTTGATTTTTCTCTAAGTTCTTCCATTTATGTGGGGGTTACACAAGTGTCGGATACGGGTACCTAAAGAAAAATGAACAATCTGAGCAACATAGGCATCTCACATTGTTACTCTCAGTCTCGTGCATACCCAACATTTGATTCTGGGGCATTGAAATTTGACATTTTTGGTATGGGAGTAATACAGCAGATTTGTTTTTCTTAGAAGAAAGTTGATTTAAATGTCGTTTATTTCATGTAAATCGTTTTTCAAATCTTTTGGACACATTCTTCTTAGCACCTAGTTCATTGTTGATTC
This sequence comes from Adansonia gregorii, assembly GCA_038382025.1. Taxonomy (NCBI): domain Eukaryota; kingdom Viridiplantae; phylum Streptophyta; class Magnoliopsida; order Malvales; family Malvaceae; genus Adansonia; species Adansonia gregorii. The sequence goes on from JBBYHO010000002.1 coordinate 8,620,719, forward strand.
TATCTTTGATCAGCTCTCTTGACTTAAGCTGCAATTTAATCTTACTGAAACTAGACCTCGATAGGGTTTTCTTACAGAGAAATAAAGGAATTCACTATTTAATCTTTTCTGTAATCAAGGGGTGTTTTGGTGATTGCAACACCATATGCTAGTGGGTTTGATCACTCCTACATCGCTGATGAAGTCCAGTTCAAATTTGAAAGATGTCTACGGTTTCTACAAGAAACAGTGAGTTCTTATTATAATTTTCACAATAAATACTCTTCCAATCTCCCCGTTTTCTAAATTCATTTTATGAAAGAAATTTGAAAAGTGCCTTGAGGCTTTGACATACAGGTGCATGATCTTCCTACTTTTGGTATCGGCCATTCTTTGGGTTCTGTCATCCACCTTTTGATTGGTATTACTTGATCGTCTTTTACGATATTCATCGTGAGGATTTAGTTGGTTTTGTTTGCAGTTGGTTATTCGATTAATGAATTCATTTTACAGGTTCAAGATATGTGGTGCAAAGAAGTGGGAATGTATTAATGGCTTTCAACAACAAGATATTTCAACTTTTCAGAGTGCATTTCTAAATTTACTGAAAAATAAGGCTTGTTAAGCATCTACATAGTCCCAAAATTAAATTGGTCCATCAAAAAGATTTCACCTTACAACTTGCATATCAAGTTGATTTGGAGAAAAGTTAAAATTTAAATAACACGGAAAAATATGAGTAAAACAATCATCTGTCACCTGTCTTTACTGTTTCTTCAATCTTAGCTTTAAGTAAATAAATTAGATAAAATCGTCTTCACCTTGCATATTTCTTGTTTACCTTAAGGCAGAAACTAATCAGCTGATCTTCACGTTTCTCATTTTCATTTTTCGTTTGACATTTGACAGCTTACTATCATCATAAGATAGCTACCATATAACTCCTTTTATGAATTGAAATGAGGTTGAAAAATCTATTTTGTACTCTCGCAGGAAGCAAGCTCGGCTATCCCATTGTTCTCACCTGTTCTTGTGCCAATGGCCCAAAGCGTTGGACCATTTCTATCACAAATTGCATCGTCACCCACAATCCGCATGGGGGTAAAAGCACAAGTCGATTTTGTCTTTTCCTGCATTACATGCAATGCTGCAAATCATGTTTTCTAAAGCAAATAACTTATACCTGCTTTTTTTTTCCCCTTAAAATCATAATCACTACTTTTAACCTGTTGATTGACAACATATGCTTTATATAATTAGGAGAATTCCAGACTTGTTCAGTTTATGATTTGTTGACTATTTGTTACTCTAGTTAATCATTATTTAATTTTGGGACGGGCCTATTCTTTGATCTGACTCCATTTCAGTTTTGATGCAATAAAAGCAACTTCAGTTCTTCTCATGCTCAACCTATGTTAACTCTTTATTTCTAAAGGACAGCTGGTGTTAGGATACATGCCTTGGGCTTTGGTTGAGCATGATAGATTGGGTTTTGTTTTTTTTTCTTCTTCTGCTTTGAGAACTAGGTTTTGGTTATACTTGCACTTTATGCGGTTAGCAATTTTCGCTTGTGGCCTTTAAATCTCACATGGAACTAGGCTATGTTACTTGGACTCGGGTGTGAGTATCAAATACGTGTATGTCTCTGACATGGACATGTTCAATTTTTCTAAAGTTTTTCCTTTTATTTGGAAGGCCTTTGGAGAATCATACCCTCATACTCATGTCCAAGAATGTGTTAAGCATGGGTGTCGGACACGGGTACTTTAAGAAAAATGAAGAGTCGGAGCAACATAGGAACTAGGATCTATTGTGATTTAGAGAATTATATTAATACCCTTCTTGTGGATGGTTTCTTTGTAGTGTAGGCTCTACTTGGTTTGTAGGAAATTTGAGGGAAGGAAACTATCAAGGAAAATTTAAAGGAAAGAAAAAGGCAATTCATCATATTGTTTGGATGACAAGAAAACAACTTTTTATGCATGTTGGTCAAGGTTAGTAGAAAATATGAAGAAACAAAATAAAAATTTGTATTTTCAAATCCAAATATTAAATGTTTACTAGAACCTTTTAAAACAAACCAACTATACTGTTAGATGCTACCATGAATAAGTTGATATTGATGATATGGTTAGTTACTATAGTTTGTCATTGTTCCATAGAGAGATCCATCATCATTAAGTAATAATCACAGTTATAGTCGTTAATAATTTTTTAACATTTTTCTCACTAAAACAAATGCACATCTTTCTACAACTCCTTGAAAAAATTTTCATATCATAGATTGATTTTTAAAATTTATTTATCTCCCTGAGAGATAGAACACTATATTATACTTGTGAATACCCACATTCAACATTTCCCTCGACACAATTAGTTCTGAGAAAAATCGTCTCTCTCATGCGAAGCCATTAACATCTACTAGTTTGACACCTCATTCTTTGTTGTTAGACCTACCAGCCATGACCACTCCCAAAAACTTCCCTCTTCTTCTCCATCTCTCTATAATTGTTGCTTCTCTAGAATAAAGGTTGACTCGTTGTTTCATTGATAGAACTCTCAAGCTTCATTGCTCCATCACCTTTGGTAGCATGAACGGATTGGAAGCGTAGACTTGCAGAAGTTGGATGCTGGTCTAAGCAACTAACCATTGCAAAGGGTGTTGATGGCTTTTGGCTTGTTTGAGGAAAGTAACTTATCCCAATTTTTTACCTCAATTTCCTCTTTTTTTTTTTTAAAGAAAATTAGGGCGTATATTTTATGTTTTGGTACAAAAGAGGCTGTAGCCTAGGGATAAAGTAAGAGGTTGCAAATGTTGACATTTAAACTCCAGACCTGGTGGATATCATCTCTTTAGGGTTATTGCATGAACCAGTCGGGTTAAGCCCCTAGTTTGGGCAAATATTTTATTATTATAAAATTTACCCTCCATTTTCCTTCATCTTTTCCACCATAAGCAAACCAAAAAATAAGAAATAAAATTCTTGATTTTTATTTTCTGTTCATATTTTTCTTGAATTTATTAGGGTCTAAATGAATATTTTGAAGTAATTATTGAGTCCGGATTCATGTTTGTATTTAATGTTACTAGTATGAAGATTTCTATCTGGCTGTTTATCATTTTACAAAGATGTATGGTCCAACATTAAATTTGGTGCTTGAAGAACATTATGCAATGTGGTATCAACACAGTCACTTTTTTTTTCTCGGTATGCCATTTAATTGTCTCAAATAACAAAAACTGATGAGTTGGACTCGAACCAATCATATAATCTCATACATGGACAAGTGGGGGAAAAAAGGAAGAAATTCTAAGGCAACATAAAATTTCTACATCAACTTGGAAAATTTCCATTTTTAGTGCCGGCCAGTGGCATTAATGTGGATCTTTTAAGTGGTGTTTTTTTTTTTCTTTGCATCACTTTATTTTTATTTGGTTTTCAATTAAGTGGGTAAGAGAGAACAAGGGATCCACTGTGAATGGTGGCAATGAGAGAGAAAAGAGCATGATGTAGAAAGAAAATGAAGGAAAATTGGATAATGAATGATGTTTAAGGAAATGTAAAAATGAAAAATAAAATGAAGAATAGGAAAAAGGAAACCATAATTTATGTAATATTCATAACCAATCATGTGATGCAACATTGTAGTTAGGTGTCATCATTTTGCCACTTATAGCTTTTAGGTTTCTGTTGCTATTTCTCTTTTATATATCTACACATGCCGTCACAAGGTATGCTTAGATGTCATTTGCTTTTTATTTCACATGTCAACTAAATGGTTATACGAAAAACCGAGTGAGTTAAGATGTCATAGTGAATATTATTGTAGTTCAGGTGCCACATTGAACAATATAGTGTACTTAAGTTATCGTTTACATAATTAGCTACATTTAAAAGCGACTTTCTAATTGCTTGCAACTTTCTTTGTGACTTTTAAGTATGGTAGTTTGACATGAGGAGTGCCTTTCAATTGTTTTTTCTTATATCTGAACTAAAAGGAATGATGTTGTTTTATGCTATGTTGCTCCGATGCTTTTTTTTCTTTAAGTACCCATGCCCGACACATTTTTGGACATGGGTACGAGGATATGACCTTTCAAATACCTTCAACCTTTCAAATACATGGAAAAACTCAGAAAAAATTGAACATACTCGTGTTGGACTCGTACCTGTATCCAACACTCACCTGAGTCCGAGTAACATACGTTTTATGCTTCTTTTTCATTTTCATCAATTATATCTTCCTTCTAGAGGCAGAATATTAATTTATTTCCTCAAACTTGAGTTATTCTTTGTCGGTGGTTCTGGAATGAGTGACTCGTCCCATTATACTCAAACTACTTGCAGGCTGAGATGACACTAAAGCAAATGGAGAGCCTTAGTCCTTCCATTTTGAAGCAGGTTCTTCCTTTAGTCGAGCAACTTCCTCCCTTGTACACGGACATAGTGAAGGGAAGAGAAGATTTTACTCCCAAAACAGAAGAAACTCGACGACTTGTATGTAAAATCTATAACTTTTTTTAGTTCCTAGGCTGTTGCATTGCACATTCTTGTTTATCGTATCTTTCACCGTAGACAACATGTACTTGCCTACTTTTTTGGTGCTTGGACTACACTTCTAAGCCCAAAAAAGAAAGAAAATACTAGTAACAATCTAAACCGGTTAAAGCTTTGCTAGAACACCTTAGGTAAGACATTTGAGATTTATCCCTATGTTGCTCTGAGTACATTTTTCTTGATATGTTCATGTTCGACATTCTTGTCAGATGCATATCCTAACATGGGTACGGAGATAGGGCACTTGAAGGACTCTCCAAATACTGGAAAAACTTTAAAAAATTTGAACATACCCATATCTAAAATCACATCTGAGTCCGAGTGACATAGATTTAAGAAATGCTGGGAGTGGGAATAGACAAACACTCAAGAGTATCAGCATCCCTGTTTGAAAAAATATCTTGCTCGATTTTGCTGCTCTACTCCATTATTCCTGAAGTTTAAGGGCAATGTAGGGATGAGGGGCAGAGTTGAAATCTGATACTCTAATGCTGGCACTTTAGCCTGATGTTTTTGTAGAGGGACTCATAAAACGTAAATCTCGAACGCTAGTGTCGGATATGGATATGTGGCCGACATGGCTATGTTCAAATTTTTTCCAAGATTTCCATGTATTTAGAGGGTCTTTGGAGGATCATATCCTCATTCCCATATCCAGATGTACGTCGGACATGGATAATTTAAGAAAAATGAGGAGTTGGAGCAACATAGGAAGAGATACTAATTCTTGCAGTTTCAAGTGGAACATGTTAAAGTCTCTAGATGTTCTACTTGTTATTCGACTCAAAAAGTACTGCAAACTGCAGTTTCCTTCTGCATTCTTTTGTGATAAACTTGGGCTAACTTTTATACTTGCTTGTTTGATTCTTCACTTTTTTGCCCCCAGATTAAGTCATACTATGGCATTTCAGGAAATCTTCTGATAAAGTTCAAGGATGATTTGACCGATGAAACTCCGAATTTGGCTGAGGTGCTAAGTTCAAAGTCGGCCATCAGCTCAATACTAGACATGTCAATTCGAACTTTGCCTGGAGATCATGGGCTTCCTCTATAACAAGTTTGCTTATAGCAAATTAATTTAGAATGCTTTTGCATGAATGAATGTACTTTTTTTGGTCTTTGTTGCTCCGACTCTTCATTTTTCTAGAAGTATATCCGTGTTCGATATATTTTTGGATATAGGTACGAGGATATGACCCTCCAAGAACCCTCTAAATACATGGAAAAACTTAGAAAAAAAATTAAACATGGCCGTGTTAGACATATATATCCGACACTGATATTGAGGTATAAATTAAGGATAACATGCTTTCGGTTAAGCACAAATTCCAGCAAGCACTGCAGTTTCCATAATATCATCTATGCTTGCAGGCTGTTCCAGATGTTCCGCCGGCAATGGCGGACGCGGTAAATCAGGGAAGCGAGTTTCTGGCGAATCTGAGTGTTGGAACATCGTGGGAGACTGCTGCCATAGAAGTCAGCAACACATTAGGTGTGGACTCAACTATCTTTGGTGCAGAAATTTCAAAGGACATAAACATTCTTGTGGACGTCATCACTTCCTGGATGGCTTCAAATTCAGGTACAAAACTTTTAAGCCCCTGTTGAGTTAGAATATGGATTATCCAACTAAAATCATCAAGGAATTTTTTTTATCATACTGGCAAAGAGCTGATATGCAATATAGAAATTTATATATCATTCCAGGGATGCACAGTTTCAGACATGGATTTCCACCAAAC
>JBBYHO010000002.1:8649680-8662509 GCA_038382025.1 Adansonia gregorii
ATTCCACCATATTGCTGTTGCATGTTCCATCACATCAAATTTTCTCAAACGTATTATGTAATATCTTTTTATCATATATTCGTCATGTAAGACTTTCTTGTAATTTTTTTTTGCAATATATTCCACCATATTGCCGTTGCATGTTCCATCGCATCAAATTTTCTCAAACGTATTATGTAATATCTTTTTATCATATGTTCGTCATGTAAGACTTTCTTGTAATGTGTTATGCCACATTCCTGTTACATGTTCCATCCCTTCAGATTTTCTATAATGTGTTATGCCACATCTTTCAGTCGCATGTTTTGTCACATTAGATTTTCCTATTGCTTGTTACACTATGATAGATCACTACATCATATGTTTTGTCACATGTTCTTTTGTTAGTTAATAAACTCAAATTGACATCTACAATACCCTTATCAATTTGAAAGGTGTTAATATAATAAATATAATTAGATATATTAAAGATTATGATATGATTTTTTTGTTCTTTTCTAAATCTTTAAGAACCTTTTGTATATAAGCATTCTTGTACAAACTTATATAAAATTTAAAATATCAACAAGGTAATCCTTTAAGCTTTTTTCCTGTAGATATAAGCAATTAAGCAATCATCGCCAAACCACGTACACTTTTATTTTCTTGTAATTTCAATTCTTTCTTATTCTCTTCAATCCAAGTACAATAGAAAAACTTCTTTTCTTGGAACAAAATTACTAAAAGGTCCTAAAAAAATAAAGAGAAAACTTAGATTATTTATTTATACCCCATTAAAGGGGTTAATAACTAGTAAATTATGCAACGGCGGATCTTGGTGGAAGCGAGGGACCTTAGTTCTCCAAAAATTTTGGAAATCCCTTAATATGTAGAGGTTTATATGTATTTAAATAATAAATATGACTAAATTAGTCCTTCCATAATAAAGTTTATATGTATTTCGTTTTTTATTTATAATTTAATTTTATACATTTAATTTATAAACAAATATAATTATTAATTTTGATCCGTCCAAAACCAAATTAATAGTAAGACCCATCATTGAAATTAAGCTACTAATTTTGATTATTTTAATTGTGGGTTTGCTTTTTTTTTTTTTTTTACTTTTTAAAATTGTTATATGAATTAATTTATCAAAATTTATCACATAAGTTTATAATATTACATTTAATTAAAGAAATTATTATAAATAAATATGTTAAGTATTTTTAAAAAAATATTTTTAAAGCATTGTAAAATTTCTTTTTTTTTCCCTAAATTTTGAAGATTGCTGAATGAAAACTAGCCATGTGGATTATTCCAAGATTGAGATGTGGTCATGGATATTTCATTTAATAGGGTAATTAAGGCAATGTTAGCCCATGCAAAAACTGGAGCCGGCAATGATTAAAGTTAGAATTTAAGGTGGGTGTACCATGGTCCTCTCCCAACCAATCCCAAATCCCATTACCACCTTTGCCTCTAATAACCAGTCGGCACGCACCTTGCATTTAAGTCCACCAGTTTAGCTTTCTCAATGGGATCTATTATTCGTAGAATATATATATTTTTATATATTTTATATTTATTGTGCAAGTGTAAATATAATGATAAATTATTAGATATATTAAAATTTTAAATAAAATTTTATATATTAAATATATTATATTAATTATATTTAAATATATTATATTATATTTGTTAAATATATTATACTTATATTATATTTTTTATTAATTTAAAATTATCAAATTTAATAGACTTTTCGCCTCTATCATGAGCCGGGCTACAATTTAAAAAAATTTAAATTTTAAGCTTAAGTTCGAATTTAATCAACTTATATATGCTTATTTAAACTCGAATTATTATTTATTTTATTAAAAATTATTTAAATATTTTATGATTAAATTTAAATAAAAAGGTACATTATTTGAAGTTAAAATTATTATTTTAAGCTGAACGAAATTGAGGCTAAACAAAAAAAAAATTGAAACCCAATTTTAAAACCTGCCCAACTCTTATCCAATTCTATTTTCACTTTTTTTATTTGATAAAATTACACGAATATAATATGTATAAAATTTAAAAAATGATATAAAATAAATATATTTTTAAAATTTATCTGATATAAATTATAAATATATTAAAATTAATATAAATATAAAAAATTTAAATATAATTATAATAAAATAAAATATATAAATATAATATAAAAATACGAATGATTAAATTTAGCCCTCAAAATACCTAGCCTAGAGCCCACTTCAATAAATATCCTGGCTGTCATCTCATGCACCAGTTAATGACCAAGCTATCTCATCCCTTTAAATTTTGGGATTTGCTTAAACCTTTTTTTAAAGTTAATTAATTCATCATTGATAATTATATTTTATTAAATAAAGTATTAATAACTTTATTTATATTTCATTATATTAGATAAAAATGTTACTTTTATAAACCAACATCTAAACCCTTGATAGCAAAACCCTTAAACTTTTAACATAAACGGGTTCAAGGGCTTAGAGATTTAATTTTTTTAATGGGACTGGTTCAATTCAATTCGAGCAGAAATCTCAAATTATTATTTATAAATTTATAAAAATTAATAAATTATTTTATTTAAATATTTATATATTTTTATAATTAAATTTAAATAAATTTTTTATTATTTAAAAATAATTTAAATCAAATCAATTTAAATAAAAATTATATTTAAAATTTAATCTGGACGGATAATTTAGTCAACGAAAAGTTTAAACATAAACATATTGTTCCTAAACATCTTTCTATAAAGAGGTGATTGAAATAATACTGTTTCAATAGTGCACAGACTTTTTTTAATAACTTTTTCCCATTGTGAACCTTTTTTTTAATATTTAGCAGCACCTTTTCCAGTGATTAAATTTACAGCATAAATTGACTATAAAATAAACAAAGTGTCACAATTATTGGAGCATTTAACTGCAAAATTATTGTGCTTTATTTTTTATAAAAAAAAGTTGCTATTCAAAGCCCTATTTATTGTAGAGATGCATAGCATTGAAAGGGATATTTATTTATTTATTTATTTATTTATTTACAGTCAAAGAGATGAATAATGAGTGAAAAATGGGGGTTGGATCTGCCTATGAAAACTCTTGACTTCATTTTGTAATGGACAGTCAGCTGAAAAATTCACATTTCCAAATGGAAAAAGGCATGGGTTTACTTTAATTTTCGCTTCCTTTGGTCCAAAAGTAAAGAACTTATATCTCCAAAACAGTTTAAATCTACTTTTTTTTTTTTCAAAGTAGGGCTCTAAAGCTTGAAATAATGAGGTCAATCAAGTTTCCATAATAATCAATACTCTTTGATCCATTTAAATGTTCTATGCAAATTTATTCAAGGGCTTCAATATGATAGTAAGTTAAATAATATAGGATACCTATTATTTGAAAGTTCTCACCACGAGTGAATTTAAAATTTAATAATTTAATTCAATTAGTTTATATAAATTATCGTTAAAAAATTAAGATGTGACATTCAACATATTTAAAATATAAATCTTAACATATAAAATCTCTTTTTTTTTAATTTTCAAATTATTGACTTTTTTTTACTGAAAAGTTCATTATAAATAAGTTTTAACTCTTAATTATGTGCATCTTACATCTTTATTTATTTATACATAAGAACTTTTGGTAAACCTGTTTATAAGTTGGACCAAGTTCATGCTAGACTCATGCAGGATATTAGTACATGACATGTTTGTTTAGGCTCATTCTAGTTCGAAATATGAGTAATTTTTTGTCCAAATCTATCTATCCTATTTAGGTCCGCCAATATTATTTTTTTATTTTTTCAAAATGTTTTTAATTTAAGTGCTATTAACTAAATATTTTTTTATTAAGTTTTTTTTGTTAATTTTATTTTAAAAATGCATGCTATAACTTTCATTATAAAAGTATTATAATAAGTTAACAACTAGTACAATAAAATTATAACTATTCTTATAATAATTATATTATAAAAATATAAATTTTATAATAAAAAAGCCTTATTCAGGTTACCACAAGCTTAACATTTTCAACCAAAAGCCCTACCATTTTTTTTAAATGGCTTTTTTTTTTTGTCAAAGCTAATTTTTCATGCATGATATTTTTGTCTAAACCCTCTCGAATATTAGAAGGCTTTTGAGGTAGGCAAATAATCCAACTTTTGAATAGGTATTCTTTTGAGCTACGTAATATGTGATAAGTATCATTCTATATATAAAAGAGCTTGTAATTTGAAAATAAATAAAAGGATTGTAAGCATTAAGATTTAACCTCAAACTTGGTACATTTTACTTTTTAACAATAATGATATAAACTAATGAGATTAAACGTTTTCAAGTTTCTCCTAAATTTCATTCTATTTATCTCAAAATTCAAAAGACCTTAAGAAAAAAAATGGAGTTCTTACATATATTTTTATAACACACATACAAACTTTTCATGTTTCTATGAATGATTTTTTTTTCTTCTGCTTTGTGATAATTTTATGTCTTATTAATAACATCATGCTTACAAACAAGGTTATCGCATTCTTGTGTCAACATTGTACGTTATTTGTCAAAATCATATTTCATGAAAAATTAAAAAACCCAAAATTGTTCTAAAATAAATTTTATAGCACTTAGAAACATAATGCTCTTTATTCTAGTTCTAATTAATATTCAATTTTATTAATACACCTTATAACAAAAGGTCAAACATTGAAAGGAGAAATCACCACCACCATGAGTAATATAGTGAACATTTTGGATCTCACCGCACAATCATATACTACCCTTTTGCTTCCTTAATTGTGAGGACCCCGAAATCCCTTTCGTGTTTGAGATTTCCTTTGTTCTAGGTCATACATGTAAATCTAATAATTCTAGACATGACATAAATATTGTATAAAAACATAATTAAAATATGATATTAAACATGACACAACACAAAAAAAATTAAGAATATACTAAAATATACTAATATGTCATATAGTACAAATTATCGACATATCAAATTTCATATAAATTTATAATATATTAAATACGATTATAATAAAAAATAAAAAATATAATATAAATATATAAATTATTAGAAATTTAGGTGCACGAATTTTTTTGAATGCCCTATGAATGATGCCTTATATAGTGAAGTAATGCTAAGAAAAAAGGGAGGCGGTTTAATTTCTTTTGTCATGTGACTTGTAGCATATACTCTGATAAAAAATTTAATTCTTCTCTGTTCCCATTTATTTAGCTGACCTTTCTTCTTTATCCATCTCTTCATTTACAAACACAAAGTTACTTCCTCTCTGAAACTCTCAGTACTACCTCCTGATTTCTTCATTAGTTTCCCGATATTATCTTGTTTGTAAGTCAGTAAGTGTTACATAAAGAAAGAAACCAATTTTCTTCCTTGAAATCTTTGCTGATTTTTCTTTTAACTAAATACCCAATGGGGAGATCACCTTGTTGTGACAAAGTTGGGTTGAAGAAAGGACCATGGACACCTGAAGAAGATCAGAAACTCTTAGCTTACATTAAAGAACATGGGCATGGAAGCTGGCGTGCCTTGCCAGCGAAAGCCGGTATTCTAACCCTAACCTTATATTTTCTTGGTTACTTATAGTACAAGCAACTTCATTTCATTTATGATCTTCAAGTTAAGCTGAACTTTTCCATTTTTTTTTTTGGTTCATTGGTTTTTAGGTCTTCAAAGATGTGGGAAGAGTTGCAGGCTTAGATGGACCAATTATCTAAGACCTGATATTAAGAGAGGAAAGTTTGCTTTGCAAGAAGAACAAACTATCATTCAACTCCATGCTCTTTTAGGGAACAGGTAATTATATGCATAGTTCATCATAATGTTACAAAACTTGAAATGAATTTTATAATCATACAAAGAGATCATAATTTGAAGATAAAGTAAGGTTTTGTAGACATTTGAGAATTAAATTTTAGATCCGTCAAATATTAAATGATAATTACATAAATTAATTAAATTATTTTTTTAATTTTAATCGCTTATGAAACACCACTAGTTTTTTTTTTTATCTTGGGTGTTTCTTAATTTCAAATCGAACCTAATATTTCAAATTTTATTCTCAAAATTCAAGCCCAAATTTCTTGCAATCAGGTAACATTTTTTCCTTTTTTTAATTTTTTTTCTTTTTTTGGTTGGTTTTGACCCTACAATATTAATTAATATTATGATCTCTGCCATTTGCAATAAGTTTCTGCTTCTTCTGACATCTTATTTTAATGGAAGGTAGATGTTAATCGGCATCAAACGTTATCAGTTAAATTAAGTTTATAATACATATATACATATATATATATATGTAGATATAATTAATACATAGTAAAAGTATAATATTAATAATAATTAAACAATTTTTAATTGATGTTTGCAGGCTTCTTTTAATACAATGGTAGCTTTAAATGCAAAATGGTCTTCAAAACTTCATTAAAATCAAACAGCAAATCACTTCTTTTTTTAATTTTTTTTCTCATTTTCCTGTCTTATTTTTTTTTTCTTTTTATTTGTGTTTTTAGATAACTGAAAGTCTGAAACATTGGAAAATGCTTTGTGATAATTGAAAAGATATTAGCAATTATATAAAAAATAATTAAAATATTATATGATTTGAATATATAAATATTTTAAAATTTATGTAATATTAAATATTAATATATTAAAATTTATATAAATATAAAATATTTTAAACATAATAAAATAATATAAAATCGATATAAATTGTTAAGCTGTCGGTGGTTTCTAGGGTTTTATATGATTTATTTAATTGTTTTTGTCTTCAGGTGGGCTGCCATAGCCACGCACTTGCCAAAGAGAACAGATAATGAGATTAAAAACTACTGGAACACTCATCTTAAGAAAAGGTTAGCTAAAATGGGGATCGATCCAATCACTCACAAGCCAAAATCTGATGCTTTACTCTCCAGTATTACTACTCATGGTCAATCCAAGAATGAAGCAAATCTTAGCCATGTGGCTCAGTGGGAGAGTGCTAGACTTGAAGCTGAAGCTAGACTGGTTCGAGAATCAAAGATCCATTCACTTTCACTTCAACAATATCGGCTCAAACCTCCAGGTTTTGCCCTTTCAGGTTCAGCTTCAGCTGCTCATGGAGGTGGTGTTGGTGCTGGTGTTGGTGGTGACCTTGAGTCTCCTACATCTAGCCTTACTTTCTCCGAGAATGCACCACCGCCGGTCATGGGTTCAATGCCGATGATCCTCGGCATGACTTCGGGTTCATCCGAGACCGGAATCATCAAAGAAGGCAGCAGTGAACAAGAATGGAAAGGCCAAGGAAGTTCGTCTACTTTGACTTCTTTTTCATTCACTTCTAGCCTTCATGATATGACAATTTCCATGGAAGCTGGAGGATGGAGTCCGGATTCTTTAAGGCCAAATAGCAGTCATGTTAATGTTGGAAATGTAATAGAAGAATGCTTCACCAATCTTCTTCTTGACGATTCTATCGACCGGAGTTTTTCCGATAATGGTAAAGAATCTGATGAACACAGTGGAGGCAATAGTGATGGCAGTGATTACCATGAAGATAGCAAGAATTATTGGAATAGTATTCTTAATTTGGTCAATTCTTCCCCATGAGATTCACCAATGCTCTAAGCAAGTTTGATAACAAACTACAATCCTTAGCCTAAAACAAATCAAGTGTTCACAATGATGTTTTTTTTTATATTATTCAAGCTCAAGATTATTCGTACTCAGAAGTAAGTGTCGGATATATATATTTATATTTGCTTCATCGCTCTTTCAAATAAAATATTGTACAAAGCTTCAACGACCTCACACGCTCTATCCTTCTTCAGAACCAGATCTCTAACATATATAGCTTTTGAATTTTAACATGTTTGAGTGCAATTCAATGACATTTTAGTTTGTAATTTTTTTTTCATACGTATCTTTGTATTAATTTCTCATCATCATCTAGATCTCTAAGCTCATCATCAATGGAGGATCTGGGAAATAGTTCCAATGGAAGATACTGATCATGATTTTACCCTCAAAGTTCATTTCCTTTGTGTTAGACCTTTCATAATATACATATATATATATATATGTGTGTGGGTGGGTGCATGTCGGTATTTATGACCGTCTTTATTACTGGTAGGTTCAGGTCACATTCTGCTAAATAAGCAACAAAATTTCTTGCTATAATTTCAACCAGATCATTTCATTTCATTTCAAGGATTCTCTTTCAGTTGACGTGGGATCACAAATTTGAAATTAATGTTAGGCTATAGATTTCGGGTAAGAATTGGATATAGATACATAATTACATATATTTTAAATTTTTTTATATATTTAAAAAATTATAAATATATATTAAATATATTTATTAAATACGAATATTTAAAAAAATAAAAATCCATATAATATATACCATATGCATCGTCCAAATCTTACCTTGCGCTTCGGTCATCTCTACATACTTCTCTCAATTATTTCTTTTGTCTTCTCTCGGGTTTTTTATTTTATTTTATTTTATTTTATTTTTCTTCTGGCCAGAAACATATCTTTCATATGCTTTGATATTTATTAAAATAAAAAAATTAAATTAAAAATTCAAAGTCTTGGAATTCGAATTAAATACGCCTGCTTTCAGCAGGAATTATCAAATCCAAATAGGAAGAGAGAAGGGAAATCAAAAAAGCTTTGCATAAAAGGAAAATGTGTCCCCAAATCACCATTGCTTTATCAACTTTGCTTGGTGGAGATGGTGGGTGAGACCTATATTACTTGCATTTGGAGTAAATAATGTGATTAAATTTATATTCGATATAAAAAATTATATTTTTATATTTATGTTCGAATAAGTTGGATGCATATAGTTTAAAAATAAAAAAATTCAAATAATATTGGTAGTTGGACATTACTATGTTAGCTAGGATCTAGGACTGATGATAATGGAAGCAAGGGGAGCCTTGGACCCTTAAGAATTTTGAAAATCCACTTAGGTTATGTTTGGAAATTTAAATTTTGATTTTAATTAAAATTTTAAAATTTTAGATTTGAAATTTATAATTTTTTAAATTTACGAATTTAAAATTTTTATTTGAATAATTAAGATTCGGATATGGATTTAAATGAAAATTAATATTTTTATTATTTTTATAACATATAAAATAATTAAATCGAAGTAATATATAAAATGAATTCTAAAATAAATAATTCTATTCCAAAGTTTTTAAATATCGTTTGTAATAAATTTTAATTAAATCTCCAATACAAAACAATTTAAAAACATATATTTATATATATTAAGATACAAGCAATGAAGAATGATAGAGTAATAATGACATAATAATTTTGTGATTTTGCAATTTCTCACTTTCAAAAGAAACTTCAAATTTTAAATTTTAGTTGCTCAAAATTGATATTCGATTTGTTTAAATCTAAATTAATTTTTTTATTTGACATTTAAACAAAAAAATTTGAATTTGTAAATTCAAATTCAAATTTTTAACTCGGATTAGGGTTTACAAATGGGTCATAAAAAAT
This sequence comes from Adansonia gregorii, assembly GCA_038382025.1. NCBI lineage: Eukaryota > Viridiplantae > Streptophyta > Magnoliopsida > Malvales > Malvaceae > Adansonia > Adansonia gregorii. The sequence continues at coordinate 8,659,223 of JBBYHO010000002.1, forward strand.
ATATATGCTTATATATATATATTATAAATATAATTAAATTGGCTTCAAAATAAATGTTATATTTATTTATTTTATTTGTGCCTATAACTTGATTTTATGTATTATAATTAATAGTTAAATATAATTATAAAATTTGACTTCTAAAATCAAATATCAAAATTAATCACTGGCTAAGATCTTGGATGCTTAAGTGGTTGAAAGTGATCTGACATCAATCTTTGAAAATTAAGATGACTACTAACAACAATAAGCATATGGATATATGCATCTAAAACACTAATCTTTGTCATCAAGTTTTGCTCTTGAGCACTAACAGTTTGTTTAGTTTACTGGTATAGAATAAAACAAAAATGAAATAACTATTTGATAATAACTGAATAAATGAAAAATAACTATTCCATAATTTGGTGGGTTGAATAGAATAGATTAAAAACAGTATTATTGTTTGGTTAGGTAAAATAATGACAGGGAAAAGACACGAAAATATGTAAAATGATATTATTGCCCTTAAGTTGAAGAAATAATATTTTGTTTATATTATTAAATATTAATATTATTTTAAATTTATTATTAATATAATAAATTAGAAAATTAAATTAATTAAAATAATTAACAAATATTTATAAAATAAATTAATTAAAATATTTTGATATATTATACTTAAAAATGTTAATTAGAATTATATTAAAAATATTTTTAATACATAAATATATTTTATATAAAATATTTAAATACATAAAATGATATTTAATAATATTAAAAATAATATTTTTAATTTGGTTTATATATATATTTTTTTCAATTTCCACTTTTCTTTTGCTCACTCTCTAATTTCTTCTTCCTCTCTCTCTCTCTCTCTTTCTCTCTCTTCAAACCCCTAAGCCCTCAGCTATTCTCACTTGATAGTACTCCGATCGCAAGTCTAGCTTGGTGAACCATCTTGCCTTTCCAAGCTGATCAAACAAGTCTGCGATGAGTGGGATTGGGTACTTGTTCTTCACTGTGAGCTTGTTGAGTGCTCGATAGTCTATGAATAAACTCAGAGACCCATCACGCTTCCGTTGAAACAAAACCGGTGCACCAAATGGGCCTTTGGAAGGTCTAATGTACCCAGCATCCAAAAGCTCTTTCAACTGTCTTCGTAACTCTTCTAACTCTGGTGGTGACATTCGGTACGGGGCCTTAGCTGGTGATTCAGCATTAGGCATCAGCTCAATCTTATGATCCACCTCTCTCTTAGGTGGTAGCTTCTTCGGTAACTCTGTAGGCATCACATCTTCAAAAGGCTGCAGCACTTCTAACACCTTTAAAGGAGTCTTATCCTTGGGTTTCTGAGGCTCATCAAACTTTAAAGTTGCCAAATAGGTGACTTCTTCTCTACGGACTCCTTTGGCAAGCTGGATTGCAGATAGCATCTTGGCTTTGGCACCAATCTCTCGATTCACCGGCACAATGCATTGGTAACGGGCATCTAAGATACATATGCAATCGGTAAATGGTACAAGGAGAGCATTTATTCAGTCAAGAAAATTCAAGCCAACCACACAACCATAGTCATCAAGTGGTATAACCTCGATGGTTTCCTTGCCTTTCCAGTCTCCAAGTTGTAAGTCCACGGCTTTTGCAACACCTATGGTTGGGACTTCCTTTGAATTGATTGTCTTGATCCACCCAGTTGTCTTTTCAATATTGAGATCAAGATTTTTGGCAACATCCTCAGATAGGAATAGATCTGATGCCCCCGTGTCAATCAGAGCACTTATTTTTCTGCCTGCAATAGAAATGTCTACGAACATCAACCCTTTTCGCTTTCGACACTTCTTTGCCTTGATAGAACTCATGATCGAGCCAAGTTTCAAGGTCTCCTCTTCTTGCTCATCATCTTCTTTATTGATGAAAGATAGCTTAGTTCTTTTTGGACAATCTCGCATCCGATGCGGACCATCACATAATAAACATTTCACTAGCTCCTTGTTTTTCTTCTTATCCCATGGCTTGTGAAACCTTGGCTTTCCTGTTGACAGTTTTTCATTATTATTTTTGAACTTTCGGTCTTTGTCTCCCCCACCGTTGCCCTTGCTCTTAGGCTTAAAAGACTCAGACCTGTCGGACTTCTTTATGCCAAACTCGATTAAAGATTCTGCTATGGTCATGGCTTTGGTCAAGTCTTGGACACCTCTTTGTTGCAATTCTTGCTTCGCCCAAGGTTTGAGTCCATCCATGAATGAAAAGAGTGCCTCCTTCTCCCCCAAATCTAAAATCTGAAGCATAAGTTCGCTAAATTCTTGAACATATTCACGAATTGTGCCTTGTTGCCTAAGCTGTCACAACTTTGCACGTGCCTCATCTTCGGCATACTCAGGATAAAACTGTTGCCTGAACTCTGTTTGGAATACTTCCCAAGTTCCAATGGCAATACCCCCACGCTTTTTATCATTGCATCGACGATGCCACCACAAAAGAGCCACATCGATAAAATACATGAAGGCGGTATTTACCTTAGTAGCATCATTCTCGATGCCCATTGCTCGAAAGTATGTTCCATCCCTCACAAGAAGTTATCCAAATCTTTTGCAGACCGGGTTCCCTTAAACTCCTTTGGCTTGGGGATCTCCATCTTGTGTTTAGATGTCACAGCTAGCATGCTACCTCCTATAGCTGCTTTGCATGATGAGAGCTCTCCCATGAGCTCTTGCATTTGCTTTTTCATGGCCTCTACCACAACTTCGAGGGCAGCATTCTTTTGAGTGAGAATGTCTATCGCCGTATTGAGAGCACCTTGTATCTCCTCCTTAAGCTCCTCCCCTGCGGAGTCTAGCTCTTCGATGTAGCCCTCCACAATCTCAAGGTTTTCCCGCATATCTCCGACGGTCACCTTGAGCTTGGCCACTGTGCCATCTAAGGCTGATAGAACATCCCTCGAACTGTTGGCCTTCCTTCCTCTCCCACGAGTCTCTGGGACCTCTTGTGTTTGGTTTTCTGTCTGAGACGTCATCTCTACTATCAGTACCTTCATGAACTTCTGGCTCAGATACCAACTGTCACGGGCTCGAACTTTAGTCTCGCAAACCGCGCGGCCTTAGGTTTAGGATTTGCTTCCTTATATGCTTAAGTCAGCCCAAAAACACTCAAAAGGAGAATTTAAATTTCCCAAATGCACTGAAGCTAAAAACTTAAAAAGCAAAAAATAAAAACCCAAAGAAAATAGAGAGGAATGCTCAAATGTATTTCTCAAGTGTTTGATGATACAAATGAGGCTAGGGAGACCTCTATTTATAGTTGAATTC
>JBBYHO010000002.1:8675328-8731876 GCA_038382025.1 Adansonia gregorii
AGCAACCTTACTAATAAAGGTGCTTGTTGAGTAAGGCCGGCTTTAGAGCCCAAGCCCCTTTAATATGATGAGAAGAAGAGGGGCCGCCCTCTTTTATTTTCCGCACCAATCCTTATTTACTACTACATCTTTTTTTGGGTGTATAGCTCAGTTATCTTAAAAGCATAAAAATTATCTCAAGTGATAATTATATATCTTAAAAGCATAAGCCTTGTCCTAAAAGTGAAAATTACATAGCATAAAACTCTACCATAAAGCAGTAATCTAAAAGAATCAAAACTCTTAAAACTTCATCCTAAAGTAGTAATCTGAAAGAGACAAAACTCTAATCTCGATGCTCCTGCATCAGAACACCAGAAGATTTCCCTTTTTGCTTTAAATAAGTTGCACATATTGCAAATTGATGCACCAATAAAATGTATAGAAGTAGAACTCAACCCTATGACCTTTATTAATTTTCTAGATTTTATTAGGTTGAGTTATTGGTTTTGGGCTTCTAACAGCAGTACACATTGAAACATATGATTTAACAAATAGAAGTTGCAGCACCACATCTTCCAACATATCAAATGCACCCATTAAGTAATTACTGCTAAACAGGAAGAAAAGTATGGTACCTCTCCAAACTTCGAATCCGAAGAAGAACCAGCTTTTAATTCCCTAGACAAATTTAAAGAGGAAACATGATTGATATTATGCTCACATAGCAATGCAAGGCACCAAATAACGATATTTAACATACCTTGTATCAACACCTTTGATAAATGTGGAAAATACTCTACATTTTCCATCTGTAGATGTTGTTGCAAGTAGAATCTGTAGCAAACCAAATTACAAAATAGACAATAAGACATGCAACAAATGGTTTCTTTTAGAAAGTATAGATCACACAGCAATTAACAAAATGGAATTATACTTAAATCACTAGAGATAATAACATGCGATTCAGCTGCATCTAAACCAATATTTTCAAATGACACAAGTATGACCATATAATATTCTACAGGTGAAGACAAACATAATTCTAAACATCTGATGTAACCAACTAACCGAGTACCTCATGATAAGTAATCTGGTCATCTTACAGCAGCTTATTACAACTTACATGACACTGTTACTCCCACCAAATGAGATATTCAAATCACACAAGCATCAAGAGTTTCTCTTTACTTCCATCAGGTAATAAAAAATTCACTGCTTTTTCACTACATCGATAAAATGAGTGTTGATGGTCAGCACAGAATACAAATAATGTCAACCACCACGATTCTCAAAACCTCCATCAACTCTCCAATACCCCTTCCCAAATATTTAACCCATCATAATTCAACTTCAACTCAACCTTGTCAAAATAAAAATTTTATGGAGAATCATTGATCGAATAAAAGTTTTGTCGAGTATGAAATGACCATAGCTTATGATGAATCAATAGAGATGTTCAAGCCCCTTGCCTTAAGAAGCCCAATTATAATAGTTAAGTCGTGTCATCCCACAGCTCTTATGTCTTGGTTTTCCTATGGTCTTATATTAAATTTAGGCCCCTCCACCTATTGCCAATTGGTTTTAGGTTAGATGCTTAACATGGTATTAGAGCCAAGTATGTTCTATTCTTCCTGCCTAACCCCACATGAGGCTGACTAACCCTAGTGAGCTTGTCCATGTGTAGGTCCTAGTTGAGCTACACGTGAGGGAAGTGTTAAGTGGTTCTATCCCACATCTATTAAGTTTTAGGTTTCCTGTGATCTTATATTCAAGTTAGGCCCCTCCACCTATTATCAATTGGTTTTAGGTGCGACGCTCAACAAAATTAAATTAAGTTATTCTCAAAACAATAAAGAAATTTGCAAATATCGATTGGCGTCAGCTCAAAGAAGATAAGAATACAATATTTTTTGGGCAAAAAGAAATCATGATGAGCATGAAAAAGGAGAATCCAAAAATTTGAAAGAAAAAAAACAAACAAACTAGAACCCAAATTTTCTCTTTCATGTACATATGTGCGTACATGGGAGCCTGTGCGTGCATATGCACGTTTATATATTTATATATTTATATATATATATATATATATTCATGTCTTTAACTATGAAATTACTGATTTCTAGATAAAAATCTATAATATCCTATAATTTTCTTAGCAAAGTGCTAAGAAATATGTTCAGAAAAAGGAAGAAAATAAAGTTGGGTAAAATGGTGGGAAAAGTAAAGGAACATGAGGGTGTATAAGGTAAAGTTACAAATAGGAGACCAAGAATTAATTGATCATCTTGGTAGATTGGTGGCATGTCATGTATATGCCTTTTTGTCAATCACTTAAAGAGTTCCTCAAGCTTTAAATCATTGAGCCCATATACTCATTTGACCTCCACCAACTTCATTAGATGTTGCTTCAAATTAAGAGTTTAAAACTAGGACAAACAATATCCTTAAAATTGGGTGTTGCTACAATGAAAACAAGATAAAGAAGCTTAAGGTCCAAACCCAAGAAGGTGAACCTATCATGCTATTCTTCAAGGTATTCTCCTAAGCCATCTTTGGTCAAAAAATTATAGGATTGGTGGGACTTCACCACAGGATGTCAACCCTCGAGTTGGATTTTGAGACAGTAACATGTGCGTTAACAAGGCCAAGGTTTCTCTTGGATCGTGAGAAACATCCATTTTTAAATAGGACTACAATTTGGATAAATTGGGCTAATCATGGTGGTATGCTTCTTGTGGTCGGCCACAATTATTCCAAACAGCTACTTTGCCATCCTCATCATTAAGCAAGAGCTCCAAGAACAAAATTTTAAGCAGGCTACTTTCTATCTTCTTTGCATTATGCAATTACATTCTTATCGGGTTTCAGCCTTTTTGCATATACAAAGGTAGTTTTGTATATCAATAATACAATGAACTAAACATGTGCAAGAGTGGAGAAAAGGACTATTCATGGGAAGTTGAAGTCCATTTCCAGGAAAAATAAGACAATACAAATTTGTCAAGGAATAAGGTGATGTCGTGGAGAAAATAATCAAAAAGCGAGTAAGGATGATGAGGTTAGTAATAGTAAGACTAATTTTAATAATTATAAACATGATTTCTTTTGGAAAAGTGGAATTGTTTGCCATAAATCTAAGACTTCGATCTCATTAAAAGAATAATGTAATTAGCACTAACAAGACTAGAGATTTAAAGCTGAGAGAAAAAGGACATCACTCCTACCACAACAAGTAGAAGAGTTTATTGCTCCCTTCCTTTTTGTGTTGTCCCCTCTCCTCTATTAAATGTCAATCCATTTAACATTATTTCCATTTTATATCTTATTTTACAAAATATTTTCAAGGAAAATTTGATTATTTGATCCATTTTCTCCTGACTTCACAAGAAAACACATATAGACAGTTGAAACGGCAGGTTGAGAAATGTGGGCTCATCTATGCAACTTCGATCACCTGTTGAAAAATATACTCAGGCATGTCGATGTTGACATGTTTTTACATAAAGAGTTTCCCCAAATTGTTGATGTTTTCCTATTCATAGCTTTAGTCTAACATAGAATATCCAACTTAGGTCAAAAAGACATGAACTTAGATTTATGATCTTGCTAGAAGAGATGGTTCTCAGATTTTTTTTCCCCTTTTAACCATCAAAGCTTAAGACTTATGTTAAACATCTTTAGCTTTTATTCTAAAATTCTTGCCCTCAGGATCAATTTTTTCTTTTGAATGAAATTCCACCACTCGCTAGACTACCATGCTAATGGCATGGGATTCCATCAAAACCTTGTAATACAGACAGAAGTATCGAATCTACCACAGGACAACTCAAACAAACCATAGAATAAATTTGAATGGAAGACCCATGTTAAATATAACTAAACTACACTAAAGTGTGAAAAATACGCTAAACTACCATGCTAATGGCATGGGATTCCATCAAAACCTTGTAATACGGATAGAAGTATCGAATCTACCACAAGACAACTCAAACAAACCATAGAATAAATTTGAACGGAAGACCCATGTTAAATATAACTACACTATAGTAAAGAGTGATAAAATAGGCTAAAATACTAAAAAAAGCCACTAATGATGCAGGAGAATTAATAATTAAGAGTTTTGTTTCATTTTAAATTCTACTGGAATAAAGTAATTCCTTTGGATCTCTGCTTAGGATTCTTTTGTTCTAATTTAATTAGATTATTATTTAGGATAAGAGTTTTAGTTTGGGATAAGTTTTATGATTAAAGCTTAATTAGTATTCTACTAGGAATAGTAAACTTTGTAGGAGTAGGAGTTCTAACCTATATATATATGCATCTAGAGAGTTGCTACAATGTATTCTATTATTATTTTATTATTCTATCTAAAAGGTTTTTTTTCTAGAACCTAAATATCTCTACAATGTTATCTTTTTTGACTATTTTCAATTCTTTTATGTTCTAGCTATTTCTATCATCCCTACCCTGTATCAATTTCGTATCAGAGCCATGGTAAGACGTGCAAGGGGCCATGGAAAAGGGAATCAAGAACAGCAAACAGAGTTGATCGAGTTGAGGCACATGCTGGAGGATTTGTCATAAGCTGTACAAGCTTTGCAGCGACAAATAGATGTGGGAGCCCGAATAGAGATATCAAAAGGTGACCACAATCCTTTTGATCTGCTAGAAGGTGGTCTTGAAGATGTTTCAAATGAAGGAGAGCCCGAAAACCCTTTTCATAATGCTAGACCTGCAAACTTTGCAATACGAGGCAAATTGAAAGATCGACTATTGCATGCTCTCGAGTTAATAGGAGGAGCAAAGATCCAAGTGGATGACTCCCATGGGGAGTTACATGCAAAAGATTTTTTGGACTGGGAAGCCACTGTTGAGAATTACTTTTGAGTGGAAACCGATGGCTAAACCTAGGAAAGTACTCTTTATGAAGCTTAAGTTGAAGAGTGCAGCACTTTAATGGTGGAAGAGAGTTGAAGAACAACAAGCACGTCAAGAGAAGAAAAAAAAATTAGCAGTTGGGAACTTATGAAAAGCAAATTGCGGAAGCAGTTTTTGCCACCAGAGTATGCCATGGAACTATATAAAAAGTTTCATTTGCTTAAGCAAAAAGGAAGAACGGTTGAACACTACACCTCTGATTTCAATAATTTGTCTATTAGAGTGGGACTAAATGAAACTAATGATCAGTTAACGTCTCGTTATATTGCTGGTTTAGATCAAAGTATTACAGATAAGCTAGGGGTGGTTCGTCTATTCAACTTGGAGGATGCACGCCAATATGCCCTATAAGCTGAAAAATGTGTACCACGCTATGTTGCAAGGAAGCCTCTATTTGGTAAGACTATTAGCTCTTCTCAAGGCAATTTTAGCGGTAAAAAAGAACCTTCAACCAGCAAAGTAAGGGGCACGTAGTGGGAACCAATAAGGTTGACAAAGGAAAGGAGGTTCAAGGCAGTACCCAACCCAACATTAGAAGGGTGAGTAGCAGATCTCAAATCGAATGCTTTAATTGTGGAGAAAGTGGGCACGCTTCTTATACATGTCCTAAAAGAAGGGTGAATTTAGTTGAACTTGAGGATAAAGATCAAGAACAACCTGATTCGGTCTATGATGAGTATGTTAAAGATGAAAAGGAAGTAGATATACAACCAGCACAAGGAGAATCTTTGATGCTCAAAAGGGTTATAACTACGACCAACTAAGATGATAGAGAGGATTGGAGGAGGAAAAGTATCTTTAGGACACGAGTTAGGTGTGGAGATAAAGTGTGTAATGCCATTATTGATGGGGGTAGCTCAGAAAACCACGTTTCTAAAGAAACCGGGGAAAAACTAAAGCTACCTATAGAAAAACATCCTCATCTGTATAAGATTCAATGGGTTACGAAGGGATTTGAGATACCCATAAAATTCCAACGCTTAGTCAAGTTTACCATGGGCAAGGATGTGGATGATGAGGCGTTGTGTGATGCGGTACAAATGCATGCGTGTCATATTCTTTTGGATCGACCTGCTATTTGATCATGATATGCAGCATTTGATCAAAGAAAATACTTATTCCTTTCATAGAGGTGAAAGAAAATATACATTGCATCCTCAAAAGGAAGTAGTAATGCACAAGACTGACAAATTGAATGGCTTTTAAAGGTTGAAGAGTTGGTGAGTGAAAGTAGAGAATTAAGGGTTGTATTTGCTGTAGTCAGCAAAATAATAAATACCACTAACGAGGGAAATTTTAAGGAACAGCCCAAGCAAATTCAAAACTTATTAAAGGAGTTCTCTGACTTGGTTAGTGATAGTTTGCCACAAGAGTTGCCACCCATGAGAAGCATTCAACACGTTATAGATTTGGCGCCTGAAGCATCTTTACTGGATTTGTCAACATATCGAATGCAACCAGTTCAGTGGCTAGAAATTCAAAAACAGATTGAGGATTTGATAAGGAATGGATTGGCGCACGAAAGCAAAAGTCCATGTGCTTGCCTGGCGGATGTGTGTTGATAGCCGAGCTATAAACAAGATTACGATCAAGTATTGATTTCCTATTCCTCGATTAGAAGACATGCTCGATCAATTGGCAGGGTCTAAGGTATTTTCCAAAATTGATTTTTAAGGAGTGGATATCATCAAATCAGATTGAGAGAGGGAGATGAATTGAGGACTGCTTTTAAGACTCCTGAAGGCTTGTTGAATGGTTAGTAATGCCTTTCAGCCTATCTAACGCTCCTAGTACATTCATGCCAGCCATGACTGAGGTACTTAAACCCTTTTACAATCTTTTGTTGTTGTGTATTTTGATGATATTCTAGTTTATAGTCCGACTATGGAAGAGCATTTACAACATTTACAGCAAGTTTTGGAGGTGCTACAAAAGCAGAAGCTTTATGTGAATTTAAGGAAGTGTTCATTTTTGCAAACTAAGGTTGTGTTTCTTGGGTTCATTGTTTCGGATGAAGGGCTAAAACCAAATCCTAAAAAGATTCGGGCAATCAAAGGCTGGCCAGCACCACAATCATTCAAAGAGGTTAGAAGTTTCCATGGGTTAGCTTCATTTTATAGCAGATTTATAAGAAATTTCAGTGCTGTTATGAGTCCTATCACTGAAATTTTGAAGAGCGATAGTTTCAAGCGGACAAATTCTGCTCAAAAGGCTTTTGAACACATCAAGGCACTCGTGACCGAAGCACTTGTTCTAGCATTACTAGATTTTAATAAAATTTTTTGTTGTAGAATGCGATGCTTCTCAAAATGGTATTGGGGCTGTTCTTAGTCAAGAAGGGAGGCCTTTGGAATTTTTTAGTGAAAAATTATCCGATGCTAAACGCAGGTACTCTACTTACGATTTAGAGTTCTATGCTTTGGTTAGAGCAATCCAACACTAGCTGCATTATTTGGCTTATAAGGAATTTGTTGTTTATACAGACCATCAAGCATTGAAGTATTTAAGCTCTCAAAAGAAACCTAATGGTCGTTATGCTAGATGTAGTTCATTTTTGGATGAGTTTAATTTCTCTTTGAAGTATAACAAATGTAGTTGCAGATGCCTTGGGTAGGCGAACCTTGATTTTAACCATAATGAGTTCTCAAGTTATTGGATTTGAGGAGTTAAAAAACCAATATCAAACAGATCCCTATTTCAGTCAAGTGGTGAAAGATTCGCAAGGGACAAAAGCAGTAGATAAGCTGCCCTACAGATTCCATGAAGGATATCTATTTAAGAATAATCAATTATGTGTTTCCAAAGGATCATTCTGAGAACAAATCATAAGAGAGCTTCATGGGAATGGATTGGGGGGACATTTTGGCCGGGACAAAACAATGGCTTTGGTCACGGATCGCTATTTTTGGCCTCATATGTTCAAGAATGTGAGTAGGTTTGTTAGGTGATGTACTGTTTGTCAATTTGGTAAGGGAAGTTCTCAAAATACATGGCTGTATACTCCATTACCAGAACCCAATACACCTTGGATTCATTTAAGTATGGATTTTGTGTTGGGTTTGCCGAAGACTTCAAAGGGGCATGACTCTATCTTTGTAATCGTAGATAGATTCTCAAAGATGGCCCATGTTATTCCCTGTTCTAAAACAGTAGATTCCTCTCACATTTATGATTTATTTTTCAAGGAAGTAGTACGTTTGCACGGAGTTCCAAAGTCTATTGTTTCTGATAGAGACGTTAAGTTTATGGGGCATTTTTGGAGGACTTTATGGCATAAAATGGGGACAGATTTGAAGTATTCTAGCATGTGTCATCCTCAAATGGATGGTCAAACTGAAGCTGTTAATCGTAGTTCGGGAAACTTGCTAAAGTGTTTGGTTAGAAATCATGTCAAGGGTTGTGATTTAATTATTCCGCAAGCTGAGTTCACTTACAACAACTCAGTTAATCGAACCATTAAAAAGACACCTTTTGAGGTTGCTTATGGCCTTAAACCCCAACATGTGCTGATTTGGTGCCTTTACCTCAAGAAGCTAGGGTGAGTGATGATGGGGAAGCTTTTGCTGAGCACATTCGTAGCATTCATAAGGAAGTTCAAGATGCGTTGAAAGCTAGCAATGCGGCATATTCTAAGGCAGCTAATCAACATAGGTGCTTTAAGAAATTCAAAGAAGGAGATTGGGTGTTGGTCTACTTAAGGAAAGAAAGCTTTCCTAAATGAGCCTATCATAAGTTGAAGTCTAAAATGTTTAGGCCATACATATTTTTAATGTCTCAGATTTATACAAATTTGAGGGATTTAATGAAGAACCAAGTACAGTTGCTAAACAAGTTGGCTAGCTTCCTAACAAGCAAGATGACATCGTCCAAGAAGTTCTCGATGTCAAAGAAATGACATCTAGAAGGGGAAATACTTATCAAAGGTTCCTAATTAAATGGCTGGGAAAACCAGCTTGTGAAAGTACTTGGATTTCGGAGCAAGAATTGAGGAAAGTTGATCCAAAAATGTGTAAAAAGGAGGCTAAGGCCTTTTCTAAAGATATTACCAATCTTTCAACTAGGGGAGAATGATGTAGGAGCATTAGTAATTAAGAGTTTTGTTTCATTTTAAATTCTACTGGAATAAAGTAATTCATTCAGATCTCTAACTAGGATTCTTTTGTTCTAGTTTAATTAGATTATTATCTAGGATAAGAGTTTTAGTTTGGGATAAGTTTCATGATTAAAGCTTAATTAGTATTCTACTAGGAATAGTTAACCCTGTAGGAGTAGGAGTTCTAGCCTATATATATGCATCTAGGGAGTTGCTACAATGTATGCAATTATTCTTTTTTTAATTCTATCTAAAAGGTTTCTTTCTAGAACCTAAATATCTCTACAGCGTTATCGTTTTCCACTATTTTCAATTCTTTTGTGTTCTAGCTATTTCTATCATCCCTACCCTGGATCACCTAAACTATTCTAGTTTTCTTAAGTAAGCCCCTATACGTTTATTGTACCTAAATAAGTCCTCATCCTTTGATTTGTACCAAAATAAGCCTTATTTTAAAAGAAACTTGCTTGTTGTTAAGGGCTTATTTGGGTACAATAAAGTATAGGGACTTACCTAGGTAAAGTGATAAAGTTTAAGGGCTTTCGGTTATTTTAGCCAAAACAATACTTTTGCAAAATGCAGTAAAGTGGGAAATACGCACATTATTAGGATGCCAAGCAACACTTGTGACAGAGGAATCATGCTTTTTCCTGATAAGTTTGCTCACCCACCTAGAAACAACAAAACCAAAAAAACATATACCATCAATCATAAATAAAAACAGAAAAAACCATGCATAGGATCTATCAACATATTCAACTATTAGGATCATGAAGCTTTGAAATTCACCCTAATTTGGACAAAATCAAACACCAAAACCCTCACATATATATAATAAATATATAACGAGGGAGAGAGAGAAAGGAGAGATGAGAACTGAGACATTGCAAAACATTACCAGTTATTCTCTTGCTCATAATAGCATATGCACACAATTTTAGCACCACTTCCGACAGCAAACTTATTTTCTGGGATTTTAAGGAGAAGAAGCAATGAATTGGTTAGAACTTTGTCAAAGTGCTAGAATATGAGAACCTAATTACCCTCAGTTTTCCTAAAAAAGTTGGTACAAATCATAACACACAGTTAAATATATGAAAATTCATCAAAATAATGGCATAATACAAGTGTTAATGCTCAAATGGCTAAGCAAACTTTCTAAGGAATTATTTTCTTACCAAAAAATTCAACTGATATTTAAGATCCTACTCCACAAAATAATTTATGGACTTCTCACACTTTAGATGTGAATCTATTTTATAAGCTTTCAGATAAACCATTAGTTAATAAAGCTGCTAGAAGCCTAGAACAATGAAACTTGAAGTAGTAAGCAAGAGATAAATGGCAAAAAATGGGGCTATGCTCGACAAAAACTAATAAATGAAACCAAGGTACCAATCTGAGTACGAGGCTAATTTATCATGCAGTACAAGGAAGTGAAGAACAACAGTACAAGCTGCAATTACGTTGGGGTACCTTTTGGGCTCCACTGAACACAAAGTGCAGCACGATTGAGCCTAAGAATTACAAGAGTTGGTACCCATTCTGGTCCTTCCTGGTTCCAAACATACCTTCAAAGGAGATCACACATTTCAGCAGATAAAGAACACAATAGGAGTGCAACAGAGAAGAGAAAATAACAAAATTAAAAGAAACCAAACACAATGTTTATATAGGCAATGTCCGCTTGTGTTTGTCAAAGTAGATGGAAAGAGAATAGAGAAAGAAAGAGATCTAAACTGCTAAAATTTCCTCTTTCTTTTTTTTGTGCATGCAAATAAAAAATTAAAAAGGAAAAAAAGCACTCACGAATTCCGGTCATGAGATACTGTAACAATTCTGTTTGACCTCCCACTCCAATCTATCCCAGAAACAATTTGATCATGCTGAGGATGTTCACATAAAAAAATTATCATATTGAAGAAAAAATAAATCATAATTAAACCAAGCTTAACAAAGAAAAGAATTATCATCCCTGAATTAGTCACTCCAATACCTAGGCAAATTTTCATTATTTAACAAGAAAATTTATTAAGAAAATATGAAGCTGCAATAGTTTGTCCTTCCAGAAGATCAACTGACGCTAGTGAGGCTCATTTTGTTAACATGAAGAGAGTGGATTTTTTTTTAAAATGATTTTAGACTGTGGGGCTCTTTTCTTCATGTTTTCGAATGGTTCTCAACAGGAAACTTGTACTTTAGGGTTTATATTATACGATGGTCTTTCTCATTTTTTTTATTTAAGGCATATTTAGCAATTCTAACGCAAGCACGTTTTGAGAATTCAAATTTATTCTTAAATCTCAGATAATTTATATCCAATTATTTGGCACAATCCTATTCTGAATGAGACTTATAGATGAATTTGGGAATCTTGAAACTCATATTTTCCAGATCAACAACCCAACTGCTAATTTCAGTCTTCTGTTCTCGCTTTTAAAGTTTGGCACTCTTGCAGCTTATATATAAATATATATATATATATCTCTACCTTACAATTCAGAACTAATCCAATAAATTTCCTAGTTGCTTACAAATTTTCCTGTTCATTTAAAGCCTAAAAGAGGTCCAAGCACAAGCCAATATCATACCAGATTTTGAAATACAAATCTGCATCAGTCCTATTTAATTCTTAACAGACACTCAGATTTTTTACACAAACCCAACATATCATAATGCATCCTGAACTGCGTTCTTCCTCAAAGTGGTCATCTTATGTTTCCTCTTAGAATCACATATTTATTCTTCATTATAAAAGATGCTTCATCCTAAGTTCTAGTCATATTCAATGTACAAATTGGGGTATCCAAAAAGTACCAGGTAATGTGATTCCAAAATGAGAACTTCGAGTAACTATTGGAGATGAGTTTAGGATACACCGCATACATATTGGACAAACTCATATCGAATTGGTTTCTCACGGGGAAAGAAAAGGTTAAAAAGAGAGAGAGAGAGAGAGAGAGAGAGAAGAAAAGTTTTGATTAAAATACCTTCTGAAGAACATGAACTTTCTCCCACTTGTCTTCCAACAATTTATAAATGTGAACCTCATTATTATTTGGGCAAAACGCTACCACTACATGCAAGAAAAGCAAATTACAAATTTAGGGGTAAAAAATCACAGAAAACAACATTTCATGCAATTTAAAATAGCAAGGACCAAATCTATAGTTCTAAAACACAAAATAGAATGAGCTTGAAATATACAAAAAAGAAAATAGCATATTCATAATAAATGGATCGATTTAGAATAAGAAACTAAAATGCAAAGAATCAATAAATTGAATCATTAATTTCGTTTTCCTTCTCAACTTTACATTTCTAGGACAATAATATATAACAACAGCATTAAACTCTAAAAAAAAAATTCTTTTATTTCCTACATATTTTCACAGCAATCAAACAAAGCATAAACAAGAAAAGAGAATAGAGTATCAGAAAAGAATAAGAAGAAGAAATTACTGGAGTGATCGGGACTCCAAGCATGGCAAGTGATGCACTGAGCGAACTGGTGAACCGCAACGGCTGCCATTGTTTTAGCTGAAAATTTTGTTTTATATGGAGCTGCAAATGGGATGGAGAATGAAAATAGATCTATGGAGGAGAGGAAGAAATGGGTGTGTGAAACTGTGAAGAGATCTAAACTTCTGTTTAAAATCTCCGTTAACAAACGGCCACGCTGAGAAGATACGAAGAATTATTTTTTAGTAGATATTCTGGCGAAACATTCTTCCCTCCCGCTTTTGACAATTATTTCGGTGTAAAAATATCTATCTATATATAGATAGATATATATATATATATATATATTTTTTTCCTTTTCCTTTCATTTCTTTTCGTGCCGATTGACAAATATTGATTTTAAGATAAAATGACATGCTATTTCTATTATATCATTTAAATTTTTATATTGATATATATTAGTATATATTAATTAGTATAAAATTTTAATTTTAAAAATTTTTGTTTATTTAAATTTTTAAACTCATTAGTAATTTTTTATTATTTTTATTTTTTATAATTACATTTAAAAATATAATACATTCATCTAATTAATAATAATTTACTATTTTTTAATATTTTACGCTTATTTGACTGTAAACACCCATTTTGTTTAACTTTCGAGGGTCATTATTCGAGGTATCAATAAGGTCATACGAAAAAGCACAGGTCAATTATCCATTATTCCCAACTAAGGTGAGGTGTTTGAAGAGCCATAAGGTATGAAAAATCTATATTTCTACATGCATGCCTCAATACATAGCTTATATGTATGGATACAAGGCCTTCACCTCACCAGGATTCAAAATTTCATTATTTATATCGATACAAAAAGGAAATGTATCGCTCATGGGCCAATTATATTGTTATAGGGTTATGCCGTATCCAAAATTTGATTTTTGGCCAAATTGTTATCGATACACAAGTGATTATATCAATACATTCTAGAAATATATTAATACAAGCTTCATTGTATCGATACATACTTAAAATATACTGATACAATCTTCATTGCATTGATACTATGGCAACATGACCCAAATACGAATTCTGACTAGCCAGACTTAAAACGCAAGTATACCCTTGCTCTTAATATATCTGTATATCATTATTCTTTATTTATAAGGGCCATATCATTATTATTTTCCCTTATTTGTTTGTATTTAGGTACAATTTGTCAAGACAAATTACTCGACTTAACCTTAAATAGTCATTACAAGATAACCATTTATCTTGTAGTTGTCAACAACCTATTTTGGATAAGTGAGATTGGTCACCTATTGGAGTTTATATTTCGAGGGTTACAAAACCCTTAAAAACAAACTCCAAGGTCTACATGAATACCAAAGATTATGTGAAAGAATCTAGGAGTCAGTTACAATTGCAAGCAAGGATCAAGCCCTCTCATGATGCTCAATAATCAATACCTTATTATCACATGTTAACCTAAATTATGATATTTATTTAGCTTCAAATTCTAATATTTAAATATAATCCCCATTTTCCAAAATAAAATTTTATGAAGCAAATTTATTACTCTATTTTTGAAAATCAAAATACCTCTCATACCCCACTAGAGGATTGAAGGAACATGAAAGGTTTTATCACTATCTTTCATGCCCCGCTAAAGAACCGAAGTAATATGAAATGTTTTAAAATTCAAAAAATCTTTTATACCCCATGAGAGTCGAAGGAATACAAAAGGTTTTATTTTTTTTTTAAATTCATAAAATCTCGTTTTTCATTTTGAAAAGGATATCTCGTTGTGAAAATAATCCGTAGAACTCATCTAATATATTGGGAGACATTCCATGAACTACTTTAACTCAAAGAAATTACCTCAATTTTCAACAATTCTAATTTTATGAAGAATAATAATAGAAAAACCATCTTAAGACTCGATTTAGATGAAAAGTTCTAAAATTTCATTCTTAGAACCCAAATTTGATAGATAAGACCAAAATATCCCCTAAAGTACCTTTGACTTGAAAGTATATTGTAACTTAAAAGACCTGGTTTTAATGCCAAATTACCAAAATGCCCTTACGGTTATACCTTCAACATGAAAGTATCTCGGAACCCTAAAGGGCTTAAAAATAGTCTACAATTAAGATCCTATCCCTAATATATACCTTCAACATAAAAGTATTCGAGTAATCACATAAGACTCGGTTCTAATGTAAAATTACCAAAATATTCTAAAGGTATATATCAATATAAAAGTATCTTGCTAACCTCAAAGGACTTGAAAATAATCATAGAAAGATGAACCTATCCTAAATACACCTTAACATACAAATATCTCGGTGATTATAAAAGACTTAATTCTAGGAAAAATTACTAAAACACCCTATAAGTGTATTTTCGACACTAGGGTACCCAAGTAACCCTAAAGGACATAAAAAACCCTAAAGGACACAAAAATGGTAAGAAATGACCTTTTTACTCTAAATCGCCAATTTGCATATTAAGGTCACCAAAAATGCAAAAATTACAATTAAGCCCTTAAACTTTTTCAAAATTGCATTTTATAACCTCTTGGAAAATCGAAAGAATACAAAAGTTTTTTTAATACTCTACGCCCTCCGAAAGATTGAAAAAATGCTAAAAATAATCAAAATGCCCTAAATGAGGGAATTAAATGTTAGAAATGACCATTTCAACCTAAAATGCCAAGTTTTCCTAATGGTCCTTAAACTTTTATAAATTTGCAAATCGGTCCTTACATGATTAAAACATAAAATTAAATACTAAACACATCCACAACAACATGAAAATTATACCAAAGTCAAATGGAAGGTTTAGCCAAGTACATTTGGCCTTGGAACAATTTTTTACCTTTTTGCAAATAAGTCCTCAAACTTTTAAAAATTACAAAATGACCCCAAAAAGGTTCAAAATGTATAATATGCATCCAAACATGTTGAAAATGCACACCCCTAAGGATATACCTAGCATTCGACCAAGCATGAAAAGTTTTAAAACATTTTTCTTCAATTTTGCAATTAATCCCTAAACTTTCCATATTAAAAATAAAAAATTCACAATAAGCCCTTGCTAAAATCAGCCAACCATGTCCACGACCTTAAAAAATTTTAAAAAAATTATTTTTAGGCCCCTATAACTTCTAATCATAACATAACAATCCAAAATATCATGATATAAGCACGAAAATACAATTAAAAGTCGCATCAAATTTGGTCAACATCAATAAACAAAGAAAAATATTTTTATAACATGATTTCATGAATATCAATATATATATATATATCCTAATATCTACCAAGCTTACAACATCATCAGCATGCACAAAAATCATGAAATATGAACATATGATCAAACTTTAGCAATAATCAATCATGAAATACCAAAGAAAATAGCGCAAAATCACATACATAATATAATAACATCATTCCACCACCAAACATATATTTCTATGACAAAAAATAAATTATTACTAATAAACATCAAATATAACAAACGAATCATGAAAAGATTGATCTAGCCTTAAAACTTAGCCTTTAACATGGATCAAAATCCATAAGCTCAAGTCATCAAAATGCTCACTAAAAGAAGAATTATGCATGAAATGAACAAAAATTAAAGGTTTTAGAAGAAAATCTACCATAGAAATCTTTAAAACTTAGAGAAATTTAGCTTTTTTTTTTTGTGTTTTTTCTCATAAAAGCTAATCCTCGCAAAATGAAATATCCTCTTCCTATATATATGGGGAGGTTCGGCCAAGAGGATAGAAAAATCCCTTTAGCTGAAAATTTATTTTATTTTTAATTATTATTATATATTTTTTTCATGGATATTAGTAAATTAAGATAAGTATGAATTAAATTACTTTTGTCACTTCGTGTGAGTCATTATGGATGACTCCTCA
The DNA here is from genome assembly GCA_038382025.1 of Adansonia gregorii. Lineage (NCBI taxonomy): Eukaryota > Viridiplantae > Streptophyta > Magnoliopsida > Malvales > Malvaceae > Adansonia > Adansonia gregorii. The sequence continues at coordinate 8,691,732 of JBBYHO010000002.1, forward strand.
TCATAATCATAATCAAAATAAAATTAACTAATGATATGATTAAAACCAAACTAGATTGGTTAGAAACAAGTAAGAATCCAATTAGACTAGTTTCCATGAAACTAGTTAAAAAAATCCAAAATTCAAATGGAATTAAAATAATGATAAAAAATTAAAATTAATAATCATGAACAAAATTTTAAAATGAAATAATAAAAAAATCTTGATTGAAAATTCAAAACTCACAAAATTATACAAGAAAAATCCTTACGGAGGAAAATTGATATATATATATATAAAATCCCACCAAAAATTTTACGGAGTATAAAACCTTGTATATTAAAAATTAGAAAAATTCCCAAAATAATTCTAATTTTATGGAGAATGAGTTGAATTTAATATCTTACTTAGAAGATTAATTTACTAAATAATAAGGATGAAAATTTGAAATTTGAAATAAATTTTACCAAAAAATTCACAAGCATGACGCTCGTAGTACAATGAAAAATTCAAAATTATTTGACAAAATTAATAATTTTGACACCTCATGATATAAAATGCTAATAAATATTTTCTTCTTGAATATTTTTCATATTTCGGAGTGCATAACGGCATAAATGCTACACAGATATCTGTAAAATTATACAACTATTAACTTCTGAAATTTTGTAGAAAAATCTCAAAAAATTTTTAAAAATGAGAAATCTGATCGTGATATCATTTGTAATACTCATTTTTTAAATTTGTCAAGAAAATATTTAGAAATTAATTTTTCTTTTGAATATTCATCCTTTTTATCCATATTGGCCCTCAAAATGACAATTTTTTTGTCATGTACACATATGCCATTTAGGTATGACTGAGCAAGTTATAAAAATGCTAAGTTCACTTGGTGAAAGTTGACCTCTACTATGGTGATTCCTATGTTCTCATTCTTGGATGGTTAGGACTATTGGAAACAAGTCTCGGACAAAATTAGGTGTCTACAAATACATCATGTGTATTTTGCTCAATTCATGTCTTTTTTAGCTATTTGCACCATGACATTAAAACACGAATTTGTTCACAACTTTGGCTCTAAAAATCATCCAATATATGACATAACTTCCTAAAAATCATGTCGACTGGCTTTAGACATTAGGTTAGAACATTTTTAAATAGTCCATTAAGCCTGTTACAAGGGCATTTCATGCTCTAATGTGAATTAGTGAAGGGCAAGCCAAACCTTACACATTATGTCAGTTCATGCATGGTTTGTTTTTGCTACCAAAGCTATACAATAATCAATAGAATGATGAAAGTTTGCTTCTTGGTACAATGAATCACCATGTTGTAAATCACAAATGTCCTAAATGCCTAACCTTTGCTAGGATTTTGATGGTTGAAAGATTCTAGACATTTTACGTTAGCCTCCACCCTTAAAAAAATCCCATTCCTATAGCTCTTCCTCAGCCCCTCTAAAAACCCTCATAAAACCCTCAATTGCCATCACTTTTCCTCTTAAAACTCCCTTCCATTGATATCACAACCATTAAGCTCTTTCTTAGCCACCTTTCTTGTTAACTTATAGCAAAAAAAGGTAAGAAAGTGAGCTATAAGTTTGAAGACTTTTTTGTTTAACATCACCTACAAGGATCTCAAAGCTTTTGGGATATATTTCTTATCCTTTTTCCCTTCATTTACTTGCTCTTGCATTTTTATCATTTTAGTGAGCCTTAACATATTGACCATGGCCTTATCTTGGGTTTCTCATGCATCTTGTGGCCTTGGTTGTGGTGGACTTAGGATTTTTGATGTTTTGTTGACTTTACCACCATGTTTTTCCATATTTATGTGCTTGGTTTATTGTAAAAATATGTTTTAATGCTGTCTTAAAATTCCAACAGGCTATTTTTCTTTCCCAAATGCTCACATCATTCCCATGGCATGTTTTTTGGTGTCATTCATGAAACTAACATTTTCATGCATTTCATTGTTCATTTTATTACATTTGTTTTATCATTTTCATGTTTAAATGTCATCTTTAGTCATTTGAACATGCCTTCTATGTTTAGTGTCATGAAAATCATGTTTAATTCATCACATCTTTGTCAAAATGTTTTTTTGTTATTTGTCAAAATATGTTTTTTTTAAAACCCCTCAATTAAGGTTATGTTAACTTCAATGAATAAAGATTAACATAGACTCAAGGTTTTTCTATTATTGGTCTTCCAATCTTGGGAAAAATCAAGCTTCCATATTTGGATTCAAGGCTTTCTTTTAAGGCTAAATGTTCTATTTTCAAAAAGATAAAATGTCCCTTTTAAGTGTCCAAAGTTATTTGTGCCTTGGTTTTTTGGTCTAGAGTCCCTCACTAGTGACATGGTTAATGGGCTACTCCATTATCCCAAATACTCTGAGATTGTGCGAATGAGCTTTTGAAGCCATTGTCACTGAACCCCTGTTATTGCAAATGTTTGAATGTCCAAACCTGAGTCTAGCTCTAAGAAGTTTGAAAAACCAAAAATTTCCTTGTTTTATGCTACCAACATTGTGGTCATGAACTTGAAAAACCATTTTCAAACCATAAAAAATTTCTAGAATTTTCTAGTATTTTTATCTTAATTACCTTTCCAACGGTACCTTCTTTGCCCTTAGATCATTTCAGATGATAAAGTTATGATTTTTCATACCAAAGCTATTAAAAACCCTTAAAATTAGTGATTTGCATTCTATGTGGGTCATTTCAGTCCCTTAGATGATTTTTTCGTAATTTTAAAATATTATTCCTAAAAATCTCTTGAAATTCTCTTTTTAAAAAGGTATCTTTTGTAATTTAAAGATACCAAATGAGTTAGGAATGATTTTTGAAAGTTTGTCGTACTCTTTCCCTTACACGTTTTGTCAGCATCTAGTTGGATCCAACTTTGACAATCATTTCCCCCTAAAAGCAATTTTTAGGATTTTTGAAATATTTTTAAATTAAACCTTATTAAGTCACCTTTCCAATGGTACCTGAATTGATCCCTAAAATATTTAAATCAACCTGAATTAAAAAAATAGGGATAATGCGATGTTATCCCCCATTTTTTATATTAGTCGAAATTAATCCGAATTCTGACTTCAAGGCATTCAATTGTCTTTAAATGTGTTTGACCAATTTTCTCGAGTTAAAAGGATATATGTTAACCCTTAGGCTCGGATCAATGTATGAACATCTTTTCCAAATTTTGTCAATTTCATTTTATTAACTCTCATTTCTTTTATTTAAAAAATATTGTAGGTTTTGTCAAGAAATCCTAAAATGTCACCTTTTATCAAGAAATAGTCAATTTTCATTAGTTTAAAATTTTCCAATCACTTGTTTTCAAAAATTGTCAAAAAAATCAAATTTTCTCCTTTTTTCTCTGGATTTTTTCAAATTTCCAACATTATTTTCACAGCTCAAGCAACCAATAAATCCAAACACAACTCTAAATTGTCGAATTGGTCATTCCTAAATAACCAATTACAATTACAAGATACATTTCGATTGTGCCTTCCCTTTCCCTTTTAGGTGATTTACTTTACGCAATGTTATCTCCTTTTTATCTTATTAAACGTTTCTTTTTATTGTTTTTACTTTGCATTCATATTTTCAAATGATTTTTCAAAATCATGAAGGTAATGGTTTAGTATCCATTTAGTGCTTGATATGAAGGATCATGTTTTCAAAATTAAATTCAGAGCTCATTTTATTAGAAATCTCTATGTTCTCCACCTCTTTAGGATGCATATGGGATAAAATTTTTTTCTCAAAACCTGAGTTTACATTTTTATAAAAATTCATGCATTAAAAGAGGATAATATCGAAATAATCACAAGTTAAAATTAAAAAAATTGAAACTAAGTTAAGACATAGTTAGAAAGTACCGATTTTAAGTGTTACTTGAAGGTTGATACTTCTGTGTGTAACTAACTTCTGAACCCAACCATTGAATCTTTAAATCACGCAGACCATGTAATCAATGTTTAGAGTTTTATAACTTAAAATATTGGTTTCAATAGGCATCCAATCACATCTAGCCTAAATGATTCATGGTTACTCCAATCATTGGCCACTTCATGGTGGCCATCCAAGATCGTATTGGACAAACGATTCATCCGATGGTCCTTATTCATGATCAAGAAATGAAAACCCATACTTTCTTACCCCATCAAGTTAAAAAAAAAGAGTCCTAATCAAAAAGACATTTCCTTATTGGGAAAAATATCAAGAAGGGTCACTAGGATGATGCAAATGCTGAAAACAAGAAAATAAATAAAGCAAAAGGAGAAAATATACCAATAGATTTAAGCTTTAGCCCTCTTTTTAGCAGCAACTTTGGACTCACCTTATTCCCTCTTTTTGATGTTGATTAGTAAGAAAATGATAAAAAAAACTTTTTAGTTATGGTAATGGTGGAAAGGATTTTGAGATAAAGGATAAATGGAATTAAGGGTTTGGAAAAGTTTTTAGTGGTGATCAGAAAGAGCTAGGTCATAGAGGATTTTTTTTTTGTTTCAATGTAATAGTGTGTAGTCCTTTTTTTAGCTAAGCCAAAATATAGTTGCATGCTTAGCCAAGGTTTATTAGCTAAAGGTGAGGGCATATAAGGCTTTCTTAAGGCACTATATGACAGCCTTAATTACTATTCATAGCTAGCTGGAATTCCAATGGCTGTCAGCAATAAAGTAGTAGAGCAGAGGGGGTTTGAGCAATCTGCTAGTAGGGAAAAGCTAAGCATACCCTTTAACAATCCATTTAATCTATGAAAATATCCCATTTTCAAACCTACTTGACCTTTAAAATTTGTCAAAACCTAATTATAAGTCCAATGTTAAAGCCTGATATGGATTTTGATGATTTTTTATGTAAAAAAATGTTTAGATCAGATTTTAGATTAATGATGCTGAGGAGTGAAAATAGCACAAATAGAGCATTTTTGCCTTATGATATCAATACCAAAAAAACTTAGCATCGATACTACAGGCATTTTTAGCTTCTGGTATCAATAACAAGAGCTTCTGTATCAACACCAGAGGTATTTTTTGGCTCTTGGTATCAATACAAAGAACAATGTATCGATACCAAGTATGAAATTTTTTCTAGTATCAATACCCTATGGTTTGTATCAATACAAATGGGTATGAGGACACCTTATTTTGTTTGGGCCGTCATCCGAGGCATCAGAGGTCATTATTTTGAATGCCAAGTTTATACTTTTAGGGTTTTACCTATAAATATAACTCTTAAGATTAGACTTAGGATATCCCTAATACCCTATAGTTTTATTTTCTCTAGTTTTGGGAAGATGAGAGAATCTGCCATAATATTCAAGAAGCTAAAGAGATTTTAGAGAAACTTAAAGATAAAAGACCTGGCTAATCTTAGTTTTCTCTTTCTTTTTACTTTTTCTATTTTTCTTGTAAGATTTGTGATGGTGAAACTCTTTGGTTTTACAATTTATATATTTATTATGAACTAGATAAATTTTTCTAGGGTTATAATGGAACTCAACATGTAATTTAATTATTTTATTATCTTTTCTTGATTTAATAATATTTAAGTTGTTTGTTCAATCTTGTTCGTAATGCTTGTAATTGCTTGATCATTAATTAGATTGATTTGGTAACTTTAATGAACTTAGAAAAGAGAATTTTATGTTTAGACTTGGACTAAATAACATATTTTATATATTCATTTATTAGGAGAAATTGATCTGCATGTTAGATAGGAATATATGAGCATTCCTTATGTAACCAAATTAGAGTCTAAGCTTAATGAGTTTTCCTTAATTTAATTTGCATGGGGATATAGTAAAATTATTTAAAAGAGATATTTTTGTAAGACCATCAAAATATATAAATAAATTAGAACTCTAGGTTAACATCTCATTATCATTAGCCCAGTTGAAAGAGCAGGGTTTCATTCAAATGAAGTGTTGAGGGAAGTTGTAATGCTAGGCTTTCATTATTTATTATTATTATTTATTATTATTATTATTATTATTATTATTATTATTATGTTTAGTTTTAATTTATAATTTTTAATGATTTGTTTGAATAAGATTAACTTGTTTTAATTTTAGTAGTTAAACACATTTAGTATCAATTCCTCATGGGATCAACACTATACTTTATCACTATATTACTTATTGCAATACGTGCACTCATGTGGTGGAAATCCAACAAGAAGTTTTTCTATAGCCTTAGTTCTCCTTTTCCTCTTGTTCACTTTTTTTTGGGTATTTTCAAACCTTATTTTACCTAGTCATTGGCACTAACGTAGTGAGTTTTTAGATTTCAATTTTTTATTTTCTATTTTATTTTTAACCTTAAAAAAATTTATAAAAAGTTAAAAGATTTTTTTAGTATTATTTTTTTAAGATTATTTCTAATAAGTCTGTTTTATTTGATTTTCTTTCACAGCTTCCCACAAACTTTAGCAAAGTGGCTAAGTTCTAAGAGGACAATTAGAGATTTTTCTAAAATTTCCCCATAAAAAAGGGGCAATTCCTTGTTATTCTCTTTTTATTTCTAAACATTGAAGACAACGTTTGTTTTAAGTTTAAAGGTGATATTATTTTGTTAAAGTCAAATTATAATAAGTGTTTTTACATTTTTTTGCATATTTTCCCTTTTTTTTATCTATTTTTTTCTAAGCGTGTAGTATGATTAAGATGTTTAGGCTTAATATGATAAGATCTTTATCGAATGACAAGAACTTAATTATTGATTTATCTTGATTCTTAGGAAAATATAAGCATGATTTAATTCTATGATTAAATTCTTTTGTTTGCCTTTAGGATATGATTTTCGAATTTTGGGCACCTAATATCTTACATTGATTTATTTTGCTTATTTGAATATTGTTTATGTTGATGTAAACTACAGTTATATCTAGAAGGCTAGAATTTGTTTGATTCTCCCTTGAAGTGAAATCCTAGATAACACTTAGTTTAGGAGATGATTTAGGCCATTTTTGGATTGTTTGAGCCTTTTGAAGCTTACCTTTATATATTTATATCTTAATTACTCCATTTGAGCCTAATTGATATATATATATTTTTTATTGCCATAAATATTTTAGCCTAGCCAAATAAGAAACACCATGATCAACCTTTACTACATAGGCATGAGCATGAAATTATTTCAAAAAATATTATGATCCATGTTTGAATTATTTTGTATTGGTGAAGCATGAAAAAAAGGAAATGAAAAAAATGAAAAAAAAAAGAGAAAATTTTGAAAAGAACAAAACACACAAAAGTGTGTAAAAGAATTAAAATGGCATGAAAAAGAAAATGAAAGAAAGAGGGTATGTTCCTCAAGGTGTTATGAATGGCTCTTCCAAAGATTCGAAACAATGAAGAATGTCTATAAGTGAACTAAACCGAAATATATCCTTCATCCTACCTTGACCTTAGCTTTTCATTATAGGCTTAAAATTATCTTGGATAAGGTTTTATTCTACAACTGTAGAAAGAGAGAGAGAGATGAAAAGTAAACACATGAGACTCTAGTATTATTTCATAGTTTCATCGGCATAAACTTATTCGGATTTAATGGAATAATTTGTAAAGAAATCATATATACACTGGGAATCCATTTAAAGCATTGAGATTTATGATTAGCATGAATTTGAATTATGTTTGTATCCACCTTAAGTTGAGATATGGAGATGACTTTTGAGAAAAATTAAGGCAATCATCATTTAATTACATTCATTTTAATGTATTCTCATTTTAGTTGTTTGATTTTTTCTTTTTTTTTTGTTTTGTTTCTCTCGAGGACTAGCAAAATCTTAAGTTTAGGGTGTGATGACTCTGTAAAATAGAGTATTTAGTTCCAATAGGTGTAATAAATTAGCTAGGTTTTAGAGATTTTTATCTAGATTTTATTTATTAGTTTTTATCTTAGTAGTTTTTAATTTATTATTATTTATTTTCTTTATATTTTAATTACTTATTTATTTAAATACTTTCCATATTTTTATCGGTCAAAACACAAAGGAGTTTCCAAACGTGCTACAACTTAATCAAGAAGTAAAATAAACTCAATCAAGCAAAGTGATTAAGTTTGGTAATCTCAAAAAAAATATGTATAAGCTACTTGGAGACTAAGTTTCTACCTTTAGGTTTTGCCTGTAAGTAGGACTCTTAAGATTAGACTTAAGACATCCTTGTTACCTTATGGTTTTATTTTCTCTAGTTTTTCGAAGAGGAATGAATCCACCATAATATTCCAAAAACTAGAGAGATTTTGGAGAAACTTAAAGATAAAAAACCTGGCCAATCTTAGTTTTCTTTTTCTATTTACTCATTTTATTTTTCTTGTAATATTTGTAATGGTGAAACTCCTTAGTTTTATATTTTATATTTTTATTATGAACTAGATTTATTTTTCTAGGGTTACAATGGAACTCAACATGTAATTTGGCTTATTTTATTCTCATTTCTTGATTTAATGATATTTGGGTTATTTGTTCAATCTTGCTTGTAATGTTTCTAATTGCTTGATCACTAATTAGATTGATTTGCTAACCTTAATGAACTTGGAGAAAGGGAATTTTGTGTTTAGACCTGGATTGAATAATATATGTTTTATATTCATTCGTTAGGGTGAATTGATTTGCATCTTAGATAGGAATATGTAAGCATGCCTTATGTAATTAAATTAGAGTCTAAGCTTAATGAGTTTTTCTTAATTTAATTTAGATAAGGATATAGTAAATTGATTTAGAGAGATATTTTTATAAGACCATTGGAAGATACTCATAAGTAAATTAGAACTATAGGTTAACAACTCATTTTATTTAAATGAAGTGTTAAGGGAAATTATAATAGTAGGCTTTTATTTATTATTATTATTATTATTATTATTATTATGATTATTATTATATTTAGTTTTAATTTATAAGTTTTAACCTTTTGTTTGAATAAGATTAAATTGTTTTAATTTTATATCAATCCCTAGTAGGATCAATACTCTACTCTATCACAATATTACTTGTTGTAATACGAGCACTTGCATGGTGGAAATCTAACAAAAATGTCATCATCTATATTATGTCAATTGGCCATGACCTCGACAACTTAGTTGGAAGCACATATTAGCACTTTGGGAAGAACTATCGAGGAAGTTAGACAAGATGTGCAAGAAATAAAGGGACAACTTTCAAAGTTGATAGAAAAGATAGGTGACCAGAATCAAAGCAGAATGGATTGCCTTTTGGAGTCATAGTCATCGTTGCCCTTAATCCAACCTTGTGCACTCGACAATTCGAAGACTAAATCTAGCATGTCATTAGGGGAGGATTTTGATTTAGGGCTTATTCAGGTAACTAAAAAGAATATGTGTAATCTCCTATCACTAGAAATAAAACCAAACCCTTGTCAACTTGTTATCAGTCCTCGATCATCTCAAGCTTTAGTAAGAGCAAGAAATCATAAGGAAATCAGAAAAAATTTCTAATTTGATTTAATGTCATCAATATACAAGGATGTATACATTTTCTCTAAAGCTGACTTGGCGCACTTGATCATGTTAAATCCCATAAAATCCCATATAAAAAGGGGTATAATCTTGAGGCCTACTATGATTATTATGCTTAAGTTCAAGGGCACTCTATTAAGGACTATACTTAGTTTAAAAACAAGGTAGAAAGCCTTATGGAAGCTAGAGTGTTATAGGTCAAAATAAAACTGGATTAGAGGGAACTTAGTGCTAAATTATTTCCAAACCACTTACCCCAAGTTGGTGGGAAAACAATCAAGACCAGAATCAATTTGATCCAGTTACCATCACTTATCTTGAATTACTATCGCAACTTATCTAGAATCATTTTCTCATACAGATGAAATAACTGAAACCTTTATGCCTAAGCAATTACAATCCCAATAAGCAGTGTGACTACCACTCCAGCAATCAAGTCATTCAATTGAGGACTATCTCTAATTGAAATACAAAGTTGGAGACTTCATCCAATTGGGAATGTTGAGTTTTGAAGGGAAAAAGGCCAAGTTCATGTAGGAATTTGATGAAAAAGCCTAAAAATGATGAAAGAACAATTTTTGTAAAAATTAAAGTGCTAAAAGGTAGAGTGATCACAAAGAAAACCTTTTGGCTACTAGGTGGGCTTTTTAGATATAGGATTAAAAAAATGATTAGGACTTGCAAAAACTAATAAAGTTAGGAAAATAAAATGCTTGCTAGAGCAATTTGTTACGTTTCTTTTTTGAATCATGTAAATGTGGTTTTGTAGCCAACATTGGATAAATAAATCAGAGAGTTTTGGTTAATGAAACAGTGGTATTAAATCATGACTCGAATTCCTCAAATCCTTGTCCTTATAATGATCTTCATGTCTAATACCTAGCCAATTGCTTGGCACCTGAGTTATGCTATTAACTGTCATCTTATTCATCATTCATTTATTCATTTGTTAATCCATACATCAATTTTTCATGCATTGACATACATACATCGATGATAATAAAGATTATTGTTCACAAGACATGTATGTATTCACACAAACTAATAATTTAAGTTTTTTTTCATTCAAGATGTAATAACACAGAACAGTAAATGAAAGATACTACATGACGGTGAGAAATACAAGCATAAATTGCAAGTTCGATAGAGTTATTCAAGATAAAGGAGCCAGTTCGTCAATAGCTAAAAGGTACTAACAACATTTATTCTAAGGCATCTGGGGAAATGCAAGCAGAAGGACTGCCAGCCAATATTCAAGATACATAGATAGCAAATAGCAAAAATATACAAAAAAACTTGCATGCAGTTACTCTGCCACCAACTATTTATGTTGACCCTGACATTATCCCACAATAGGTACGTGCGAAGACTACTGCTGCATAAGAGGAGTCAGCAATTCTTGACTTGGATGAAGAAGAAAAACATAAACATAAGGTTAAAGGTCGTAGAAGAATATAAGCTCTATAATGCCAAATTTGATGTTGACTTTGATTATCTTAGTGCAATGCCAATTTTGGTTATCTCGTGAAAGTTTAAAATTACAAAGTTTGAAAAGTACGACGAATTCACATGTCCTAAGGCACATTTAACGACATATTGTCACGAAATGGCTATGTATGCTAGAGATAAGAAATTGCAAGTCCATATTTTTCTAGAAAGCTTAACCAAGCCAGCTGTTGAATGGTACTTCCAATTAAAAAGAAGCCAAGTGAGCACATAAAGGGATTTGGCTCGAGCATTTTTAGAACAATATGTGCATAGGTTGGAAATTGCTTTGGATTAAGGAACCTTCTAAAATATGTGAAAGAATCCTAATGAGAGCTGCAGAGAATACACTTATAGAAAAAAAAAAATAGCCTCATGCGTTCAATTGCCTGTCACTAATAAAAAAATGCACCTTACTTTATGGATGCTCTTCCAACTTTGTACTATGACATATTGGTAAAAAATGCATTCCCTAGTTCACATATGTATTTTTTGCTTTAGAAAGAATTGACCATGGCATAGAATCAGGAAAGATTATAACACTAATTAGGTGACATATGTCAGATGACAGACTAATCTTGTTATTAAATGCGACAAGTCATTATAGATGGAAGCCAGGATCATAGTGAGTTGAGAAAGTGAAGAAATATATCTGGACAGTTGTAGACAGCTAATTTTGTTCGAGTTTTTTTTTGATAATCTTGAATATCCAAGATTGAGAACTTAACGGCCACCTAATTTGGAATTATTTTTTTAGATTAACTAGACATTCTTAAAACATTTTATCATATTTAAATGGCTATAAGTGACAAAAAAAAAGTCATATTTTGACATCTAATTTTGGATATACAGAACGAATATTTAAGAAAAATTATTTTTAATAGTTTTTTTTTAAAAATTTGAAAAGCTATCTTTGCGGATGATATTACTATCAAATTTTCTAATATTAGGAATTTTTTAAAAATTTTTGGTGAAATTTGGGAAATCAATTATCTTATATTTTTATCAATACTAGGATGGTATTTACGTCGAATCTCACTTTGAAAAATCAAAAATATTTAAGAAAAAATTTATATTAGCATTTCATACCACAAAGTGTCAGGTTATTCATTTTAGTAATTAATTTTGAATTTTTTACGCTTTTGCGAGTGTCATACTTATAAAATTTTTCCTAGTAAAATTATGTTGAATTTTGGATTCTCATCTTTACCATTTTGTAAATTAGTATTTTGGATAATATTTCTATTTAATTCAATTTATACAAGTTTCAATGAATTTCTTCAAAATTTTTTGGTTCTAAAATACGAGCTTTCCTTTATCTGTAATTTTTTTATGAACTTTTCTCGAGTTTTGAACTTCAAAATTCTTTAAATATTTTCATTTAAGCATAATTAAATTAGTTTTTTAAAATTCATTTATTTTATGAGTTTTGCTTTTTTTTAAGAAATTTTTTGTTTCCAAAATACAATGTTTTTCACTTCGTAAATTTTTTCGAGAAGATTTTTTCGAGTTTATAATTTTTTAAATTCTTCAAATATTTTTTTTAGTTCATGTTAAATCATCTTTTCAGAATTCAATTTATTTCATGATTTTTGCATTTTCTTTTGAAAATTTTCTATTTCCCAGATACAAAGTTTTTCACTCTATAAATTTTTGATAAGATTTTTGAGTTTATAATTTTTAAAATTCTTTAAATATTATTGTTTAATCCCTATTAAACAAGTTTGTGAAAATTCAATTTATTTTATGAGTTTTATATTTTTTTCGTATATAATATTTTTTCCCGGTAAGGTTTTTTCTAGTAAAATTTTGCGAGTTTGCTATTTTTATTTTTTTCTTGTAAATTAAAAATTATTTTTATTGTTTGATTAAATTAAATTGATCATATAAAATTTTATTTCAAATACGTAATTTTTAATTTTTACAATTTATCTTTCTAATTATTTTTACAATATAATTTATAGATATTATAAATATCTCACAAAATCTCTAAAAATGGATGATGTGATGGATTACACAAGCCAAAAAATGATAAAAAAATAAATTTACATCAAATCACTTTTAATCTAAATCAAATCAATTAAAAAAGCTAATTATTACTTAAATAAAAAATTAAAAAAAAAGAAAGAGGTTCAGCCAAAGGCTATTTAGACTAAAGGTTTCCCCTATAAATAAGGGAAGTATGAATCTGAAAGCGGTCTTTGGCATTTGAAAAGAAATACTGAAGAAAAACCCTTTTTTTACTTTGTTTTCTCAAGTTTTTTAAGGTAAAAACATTAATCCTTTTGTTTTTCTTTATTTTCTTATCTTATTTATTAATCAAAATCATGTTAAGGCTCATGGATTTTTATCCATGTTGAAAGGTTAAGCATGATGACTTTGAAAATTTTGTATATTTGTTGTGATTTTTGTTTTTTAAATATATATAGAATATTATTTTTGTTGTTATGGTTTTGATTTAGTTGTATTTATGATGATGTTTATATTGTTCATTTCATGGTGTTTGGTGTTAATATATTGTTTGGAATATTAGTATATTTATTTTATTTTTATTTAAGTTTAATGATAACTAGTTATGTTTATTTTCATGATGTTTTATATCAAAACATGTTTAGGTTTGGTACTTTTCACCTTGGTTGAATCTAATTCGAGGTGAGAATAATGATTTTGTGCTTATTTTTGTTTTAATTTCATGATTTCTAGGTTATTTTGTAATGTTAGTAAACAAAGGTGCTAAATTGCAAAATTTGTAAAATTTTTTATGACATTGTTGGCTTGGTCGAGAACTTTATAAGGCATGAAATTGCTGATTTATGTGTTTGTAAACATGTTTTAGGTATTTTTAAAACTTTAAGGGTCATTTTGCAATTTTAAAAAATTTATGAACTAAATTGTAAAATATGAAAAAATCATATTATATGGCCAAAAGTGCTTGGGTGAACCTTTATGTATAGATTTGCCATGATTTTATGTTGATTCTTTGCTGGTTTGATGATTTTTATTATTTTTTATGATGATTTTCCATTTAAGGGCCATTTTATAATTTTAGAAAGTTTAGGGACTAGTTTGGAAATAATTAAAAATTTTTGTTTTAAGGCCAAGGCATTGGTCGAGCCTTTGTGGATGTATATGCTATGTTTTTCATATGAATTTTTATGTGTTTGTGATATTTTATGATTTTTTCCATCAAGGACCTAAATAAAAAATGAAAAAGTTTAGGGATTAAATAGAAAATTTTAGTCTTTAATGGCAAAACAATCATTTGTCATTTTAAAGATTTCTATTGTTCCTATGACTTTCCATAAGAGTATGGAAATTTTTAGAACTTTTTGTATTTTCTCAATTTTCGGTAGGGTATGAAAAGAAATTTTCAAAAGTTTAAGGGTTTAATTGCAATTTTTGTATTTTAAGCTAATTCTAGAATTCAAATTCCTTCTTTAGGATAAATCCATCATTTCATGATTATTTTGGTGTCCATTAAAGTGCCGGGATACTTTCATGTTAAAGGTATACCTTGAAGGCATTTTGGTAATTTCATCTAGAATCGAGTCCTAGACAGTAACCAAGTTGTTTTTTTGCCAAAGGTGCATATTTAGGATAGGTTTGTCGTTCTATCATCATATTAGTGTCCATTAAGGTGTTGGGATACTTTCACATCAAAGATATACCCTAAGGGTATTTTAGTAATTTTGTTTCAACTTAGTTGTAGATAAGCACTAGAATGCTTTTAGGCCCAAAATGTATATTTTGGATAAGTTCACGCACTTTTTTTTATTATTTTCGAGCCCTTAGGATATTAGGATACTTTCACATCGAAGGTATACTCTAGGGACATTTTTGTAATATCATAACAAATCGAGTCCTATGTGTCTATTGGGATACTTTTATGTCAAAAGTACACATTAAGTTAGTTTCATTATTTTTAGGACCATTTTCGAGTCTTAGGCTATATTTTTAATATTTTAATAAAATTAAAATTTTTGGAAATGAAGGCAATGTTTCTGATGTTAAAGTAGTACATAAATTCCTACCAGAATATGCAAGGGGTTCTATGGATTATTTTAGTAACGAGACATCATTTTCAAAATAAAATTTAGGATTTTTCAAATTTTTAAAAAACAAAACCTTTCATATTCCACATGTTCTCCAGCAAGGTACGAAAGAGAGTGATAGAAAGCTTTCATGTCCTCTTGGTTCTTGAGGAAGGTGCGAATGATATTGTGATTTTCAAAAATAATAAAACCTGACTTTCTCAAAATAATAAATATGTTTAACAAAATATTACAAGAATTATAATTAAATGTTAAATATTAAAACCAAATAAAAATCAAAATTTAAATCAATATATAGTTAATAAGGTATTGATTTTCGTGCATTATGAGAGGATTGATCCTTACTCATGATTGTAACTGACTACTAGACCCTTTCACATGATTTCTAGTATCAACATGGACCTCATGTCTTATTTTAGGGGTTTTGTGACCTTCAAAATGTAAACTTCGATAAGTGATCGATTTCACCAAACAAATTAATCAGTGGCAACTCTAAAATAAATGGTCATTTTGTAACAAGTATTTAGAGTTAAGTCTAGTGAATGATTCATCTCGATAACTATGTCCCCAGACATGAAAAATAAAAATAATAAAATAATAATAAAATGGCCCCTAAAATATAAAATAATAATTATATACGGATATATATATACATAGAAATAATAGGTACACATGCAATTTTAAGTTAGGCTGGTCAGGATTTGAATTCGGGCGATGTTGCGATAGCTTGGCTACTCCACTAGGGATAGGTTAGAGAGTTAGGCCTAAAATTAATAAAGCGTTAAATAAATTTTGATTAATTTGCTTTCAATGAATATTTAATTATAATTCCCTATATTTAAAAAAAAACAACAACAAAAATTATTTTTGCATTTGTTTTCATGTTTCCTTTGTTTTTTTGGGATTTAGGGTAGGGTTTTTATTTTTGTGATATTTTACAAGAAAAGTTTATCCCTTCACACTTATTGAGCATGTATGCATTAGTTTCTCTTTCAGATCTCTGAAAGGGGCACAGGTACCTAATATTTTAAGAGGGGCGAAAAACCTTTGCCTTTTGAGGTGTTAGCCTTTATCTGGGCTAGTGAAAAGCTGTAGGGTTTAAATCCTTATGCCTACCCAAGGTGTTAGCCTCGTTATGGGCATGGAAGACACTCTCGCTCGGATTGAACTCTTTCAGACATAAACCTACGATGGGTAAGGATAGGGTACCTTGTTAATCTGTTCTGAGCTCGATGAGCAATTCGAGAATCGATTTAGAGGTCTAACCCAAACCTCATATAGTGAACCTTAGTGACGTCCCAGTTAATTCATGCCTTATTCTACACATCACCAAAAATTAGGAACACATGAGGGGATAAATCTACCTTTCTCTTTTGCTTGATTATTGTGTTTATGTAGATAATATTTTTGTTGTATTATTTTTTCATGTTACATTTTATTATTATTTGGATTTATTATTTTTCGTGGATACTAACTTGTTCATTCTTTTTTTATGCAGTCCTTATTTGCATATAAGGATGCTTGCTTTAGATATGAATTTTAGTTCAGTTTAATTTCCATTAGACTTTCTAGGTGAACAATCATATGCAATGGTTATTTCTAAGACATTCGAGGAGGTTCGTATTGAGTCAGAATCAAATCAAAAGGAATGGGGGGATTGTATACCAAAGGATTTTGTGCTAGAATTGTCAAAAATTATGCATTTGGATCTTCGACAAAAATTTGTCAGAATTGGTTAATATATGGGATAGTTGGGTAATGCGAAGCAGGTTCAATTCAAAGAAAAATACGGACATATTACCTTTTTATTAAAAATACCGATGGTCGAACAATTGGTTTGTGTTTTAATTGAGTTTGGGAATCTTTTATATAGGTGCTTCTCATTTAATCAGCATGACATGATTCCAACAATAGAAGAGATTGCATCGTTGCTTAGATTAGGGTCTTTGGAGTCGATACCTATCTATGTAAGGAACATAATCTGATAAGTCTTAAGAAAAAATTGGATAGATTCTCGATTTACCCCTTCAGTCACCACCTTACCATATTGAGCATAAAGGCAATATAAGCATTATCTCATAGCAGTTTTAAAAGAATACATTAGAAAATGCTTAGATTGGGAAAAAACCCTTGATGCATTTGCCCTAGCTATATATGGATTAGTGTTTTTACCAAGAATACTCGACCATGTTGAAGTAGCCGTAGTGGATCTTTTTGATCAATTAAAGAGGAACATGCATCCCACTCCTACCATTCTAGTGAAAATCATTCGAGTGCTCAACACATGTTAAAAATCAAGATGAAGTAGTTTTTTGGGGAGTGCATTATTACTCTACATTTGGGCTTGAAGTTATTTTTAGGGTGAGGGCATCGATAGAGTTAAGCCTACTTTTTGTATTTCATTTCTCTCTAACAATTTGTCAAGAAAAGTTAGCCTAAGTCAAGAATAAAAATCAATTAGTGGAAACATTGAAGAATTTGTTTTTAAAGGAAAGATGAGGGAAATGAAAGTTTTAGGGGAGCCACGGGAATGAAAGTGTTTTTGGTTTTTTTATGGCTGAGAAAGGTTTTTGGAAAGTGTAAAAATGAAAATTTTACCGTGTTAGTGTTTTTCCTTAGCTGAGCCACCATAGCTTGTATAACCATGTGAATAGTAAAGACGAAATTCAACAAGTAAAAGTATTTTGTGGTTTATGGTGCATGTACCTTATATATGGACAAGGTGCCATGCTCAGTTTCCATGCAAATTCATTTCTTGCTCAATAAGTGGATCAAGGCTACTTAATGCAGCTACGTCATGAGAAGATACTAAAATGCCCTCTAATAAATTGCATCATGTCATGAAGATGTCCCTTGTCATGGCTATTTAGGCTTCAAAAATCAATTAAGTCTAATCTTAAGTCCAATAATAAGGCTTGGTACGAATTTGGATGATTTAGGTGCCAAATACTGCATAAATCAAGATTTTGACCTAAAGATGCAATAGTTGAAAAATGCCATGAAGTAGACAATTTTGCCTAAATGTATTGATCCATTCATATTGTATTGATACATCTAGGTAAAAAACCAAAATGTATTGATATAATGAAGATTGTATCGATATATTTCCAGAATATACTGATACAATCACTTATATATCAATGCATTTTCTCCAAAAATCAAATTTTAGCTATTGCTAAGCCTTGTATTAATATATTTGATCAATATATCAATACATTAAGCAAATATATTGATATAATCCCCATTTATACCAATACAACCTGTGCAATTTTAAATTTCAATTATATGGAGGCCATGTATCGATACACAAAGATTATGTATCAATACATACATGCAAAAATGTGAAATTTACGTACCTTTGACTCTCCAAACCTCTTACCTAAGTCGGTAATGATAGGGAATTGATCTATGCTCATATGAATGACCCTAATTGTGCTTTAAACAATGACCTCTGATGCCTTGATGCTGGCTTGGACAAAATGACGGGTATATATGACCTCTTTTAATTTTTTCTTCTTTGCTGACTTTTGTGCCAAATCTTCTAGTTCCTATCTTTTTCTCCTTTTTTTTTTCTTATTTCTATTTTTGATTTTTTTTCTTCTAAATTTTAATGTGAAAGACTTGCCAAATCATATTATAGAAGCTTTATTTGCCAAAAGTTTCACATTTATGTTTCTTAGTGTAGTTCGATAATCCCAAATATTTGAGATTGAAAACTTAAAGACCACCCTCATTTAGAACTATTTTTTTCGATAAACCAGGCAGTCTCAAACTTTTTTATCCATATTTAAATGGCTGTAAGTTCACGTGATAGAAAAAATCATATTTGATCTCTAATTCCATATATACGAGATGAATATTTAATAGAAATTATTTTTAATGGTTTCTTCTCAAATTTTGAAAATCTATCTCTGCGGATGATATCACAGTCAAAATTTTAAATTTTATGAATTTTTTTTTAGAATTTTTCATAAAATTTGAGAAATTGATTATTGTATATTTTTATCGACACCAAGGTGATATTTATTTGGATACTCACTTCAAAAAATCACAAATATTCAAACAAGGTGTCAAGTTACCCATTTTAGTAATTAATTTTGAGTTTTCACAATACTGTGAGTGTCATACTCGTGAAAATTTTTCTGATAAAATTATTTTGAATCTTGAATTTTCGTCTTTACCATTTTGTAAATAATATTTTGAATAACATATTTTATTTAATTCATTTTATATAAATTGCAATGTACTTTTGAAAATTTTTTCAGTTTTAGAATATGAACTTTCTTTTATCCATAAAATTTTTTATCAAGCTTTTTAGAGTTTTGAATTTCAAAATTTTTTAAATATTCACATTTAACCACCATTAAATTAGTTTTTAAAATTTTATTTATTTGTTATGAATTTTAAGATTCCCCTTGTTTTCCAAACATAGAATTTTGTGCTTTGTCACTTTTTTGGGGATTTTTTTTGCATTTATAATTTTTAAAATTCTTCAAATATTATTATTATTTAATTCATATTAAATCAATTTTTCAAAATTTAATTTATTTTATAAGTTTTTTTAAAATTTTTTTATTTTCAAGATACGAAGATTTCTACTCCATTAATTTTTTTGGGGGGATTTTTTTCGAATTTATAATTTCTAAAATTCTTTGAATTTTATTGTTTAATCTTTGTTAAATTAGTTTTGAAAATTTTATTAAATTTTATGAACTTCGCATTTTCTTTCAGATTTTTTTTGTTTCCAAAATATGGATTTATTTGCTTTGTAAATTTTTTTTGGGAGGATTTTTCTTCGTTTATAATTTTTAAAATTCTTCAAATATTATTATTTAAATCATATTAAATGTGTTTTAAAAAATTTAATTTATTTTATGAGTTTTGTATTTTTTTACATATAATAATTTTTTCCAGTAAGGGTTTTTCTCGTAAAATTTTAGGAATTTGTTATTTTTAATTTTTTTTAAAATTAAAAATGGTGTTTGTTATTAAATTAAATTTATCATATGAAATTTTGTTTCAAATATATAATTTTTTTAATTTTTTAAATTTGATCTTTCTAAATAATTTTTACGATATAATTTTACATATCATATAAATACATTCCAAAATTATCTAGACCTTGATGATGTCCTATATGACATATCTCACTAAAAGACAAAAATTATAAATGAAAATCCTATCAAAATGAAAAAAATAAAAAAAGTAATGAAAAATTAATAAATAAAATAAAAAGAAAAAAGAGAAAAATTTAAGGCCATTCGGCCAAGAACCTTCAAGGTGTTTTTTGGCCGATTCTCTCCCTAAGAAACAAAGGGAGAAAGCTTTCATGATATGTTAATGGCTTCCAAGAACCCAAAACACCAAAAATCCATGAAATTATTTAGGTTTTTTTTCACGCGTTTTAAGCTTTCAAGGTAACTTTCTTTTGTTAAAACTTAGATTTTCATTGATATCATGTTTGATTCCTCATTTTAGTGAGTTTCATGATTGCTTGAGCTCATGGGTTTCATTCCATATTGAGAGGCCAAGCATGAAAACAATGATTAAAGTTTATAGATTTGTTTTTGTTGTATTTGTGTTGATTTTTATTATAATATTTTGTGTTTATTTATGATAATGATATTTTCTTCAATGAATATGTATTTCGTAATATTTATTATGTTATATTCATATTCATTTATATTGAAATATTAGTGATTTCTTGCATTTTTATGGTTAAAAAATTTGTTTATGAAATTTCATGATGAAAAAAATCTGTTTATGAAATTATAATATTATTTATGAAATTTCATGATTAAAAAAATTTTGTCTTGATGCTTTGTATGCCTTGGCCAATCATATGGGTGGCTTGTTGGTGATGATTTCATGTTTTTTGCTTTTTTTTTTTTTGTAAATATTAGAAAGTTCAAAGATTAAATCATAAAATTCATAAAAAAATTTTAGTGCCATTTTACCTTGGCCAAGAGTCCCTAGTGCCATGGAAGTGTTTAGATGTTTTTAAACATGTTGCAGGCATTTTTTACATTTTAGAGGTCATTTTGCAATTACAAAGCTTAAGGATTAAATTGCAAAAGAAAAAAAAAATTTGTGTTTTATGGCTAAAAGTGCTTGGCTGAACCTTCATGTACATTTTTGCCATGATTTTTGTGTTATTTTTACCTATTTTGATGATTTTTTGTAGTGTTTTGTGATGTTTTCCCATGTAGGGGTCAAAATGCAAATTTAGGAAGTTTAGGGACTTTTTGAGGGACCTTTTTACAAAAAGTCAAAAATTTTTGTTTCAAGACCAAGGTGTTTGGCTAAATCCTTGTGGATGTATTTACGGTGTTTTTCATGTATATTTTCGTACGTTTGCTTAAATGTAAATTTTAAAAAGTTTAGGGGCTAACTAGTAAATTCTAGGATTTAAGGGTAAAATGGTTATTTTTGTGACTTAAATATTTTTATTATTTCTATGGCCTTCAATAGGGGTATAGAAATTTTTAAAACCTTTCGTATTCTCTCGATTTTTGTAAGGTACGAAATAAAATTTTTAAAAGTTTAGGGGTTTAATTGTAATTTTGCATTTTAAGCCAATTTTAGGATTTTAATTTCCCTATTTAGGGCAAATTCATAATTTCATCATCATTGTAGTGTCTGTTGAGGTACCCAACTACTTTTATGTTGAAGGTATACCCTAAAAGTATTTTGGTAACTTTACCTAAGATCAAGTCCTAGATAGTAATCGGGATACTTTTATGTCGAATGTGCATATTTAGGATAGGTTTGTCATTTCATCATTGTATTAGTGTCCGTTAGCATACCGAGATACTTTTACATCTAAACTATCCCTAAGGGTATTTTGATAATTTTACCTAAAATCGAGTCCTCGACGGTAACTGGGATGCTTGTATACCAAATCTGCATATTTAGGATATGTTTGTCATTTTAGCACCATTTTAAAGCCCATTAGCATCACTTGGATAGTTTCACGTCGAGTGTATACCCTAAGGGCATTTTAATGATTTTGCTTATACGCCAAAAGTGAACATTTATGATTGTTTTAGCCTTCTAAGATCATTTAAAGTCCATTAGCATTATCAGGATACTTTCACATAGAAGGTAAACCCTAAGGGCTTTTTGGTCATTTCTCTTGAGTTGAGTCTAAGGTAAGCACTGGGATGCTTTTAGGCTAAAGGTGCATATTTAGGATAGTTCACATTTTTATTAACAGTTCAAGTCCTTAGGATAACTAGGATATTTTTACATTAAAGGTATACTTTAAGGGCATTTTTGTAATTTTGCATTAAAACCAAGTCTTATATGAATACTGGGATACTTTCATGTCGAAAGTACACATTAGGAATAGGTTCGTCATATTAGACCATTTTTAGGTCTTAAGGTCGATATATTTAATAAAATAGGGTATTTTTTAAAATTAAGGCAATGTCTCATAATTAAATTAATACGTGAAATTCTTACTAGAATATGCAAGGGGTTTTATAGATTATTTTAATAACGAGACACCTTTTTAAGATGAAAGTCAGGATTTTTCATTGTTTTGTAAAAGTAAAACCTTTCGTATTCAACAGGTTCTCCAGCGAGGTACGATAAAGAATGATTAAAACTTCCATGTTCTCTTGGTTCTCAAGGAGGGTATGAAAGATATTTTTATTTTCAAAAATATTAAAAACTCGATTTTCCCATTCAGAATAATAAATTTGTTTCATAAAATTTTATTTTTGAATATGGGAATTATAATTAAATATCAAATATTGGAACTAAATAAAAATCAAAATTTATGTTAACACATGATTAATAAGGTATCAATTACCGGGCATCACGAGAAGGTCGATCTTTACTTGTGATTGTAACCGACTCTCAAATCCTTTTATGCAATCTCTCGTATGAGCGTAGAACTTGGAGTTTGTTTTTATGGATTTCGTAATCCATAAAATATGAACTCTAGTATAAGCTCAATCTTACCTTGCCAAAATAAGATTGGCGGTGACTCCAAATAAATAGCCATTTCATAACGACTATTTAGAGAAGTTGAGTTAGCGATTCATCTCGACAACTCAGTCCTCAAGTACAAAAAATAGAGAATAATAATGATACGGCCCTAAAAATGAAAGAAAATAATGATATATAGATATATCCAGAAATAAGGGGTGCATTCACCATTTTAAGTCGGGCTAGTCAGGATTGATATCCAGGCAATGTTGCAACACTTAGATTTATTTATTTTTTTCTCTATTCAATTTCATATATTTTTTTATCTTATCTTTTCTATGTTCTTTTGCCTAACACCAAAGCTTTGGCTAATTAATTTTGAAAAGAAACAAAAAAGAAATGGAATTAGGAAATGAGAAAAAAGAGATGGCTTTGGCCATTCCATATTATAACAAGATTATATTTGATAATGTTTGATTGGTGAGATCTTTTATTGTTTTTTTTAAATAGTTACTATCTTTGATTAGATTCAACCTATTTAAGATATTTTCTAGTCATAATAAAGTAGGTGCAACTCTAGTTGATAGATTTAATCAAAGTTTTCGTTCCAAAATATATGTTCCCAAAATGTTTCAACTATTCTTGCCCCTTCAAATAAATAACCATACTTGGATCTAAGCAAGCCAAAAGATCGACTACTAAGAGTGGTAAAGATAAGGTAGAAAAAAGGCAAGCAATTCGAGTCATCCACGAATCAACATTTAAAACAATTGAGCTAGCTTTTTTCAATTATTCACTTTTTTTACCAATTTTGCCATAGAGTTTTTGTATTAACTGATTTTAATTTAATTTCATGATTATTTTTATGGCTTTCAATGAAATAATTGCAAAGAGGGAAAAAAAAAAGTCTTGAAAGAAAAACAAGAGAAATGAAGGTTGGATTTTGTTTTACTTCTTAATTTGTACGATAAAATGTTATCTAAATCTAATGAAAAGACCTACAAAATTTCCCTTTTAAATATTTTCTATGAATATATTTTTATTTTGCATTAATAGAAAAAAGAATAAAAAGCAAGAAATAAAAAATAAAAAAAGTGAAAATTTTAAAACCTATTATGCCATATTTTGTTTTACTTTTTCATTTGTCTTGGTTTTTTGTTTTTCTTCAGTGTTTCTAAAGCTTTGTTTTCAATTTTGAAAGGTCAATTAGTCAATACAATGTTTTAATGCTTTTAATCAACTAAATTTATCTGTATGCAACTATTCCATGGTTAAAGCCAAGTGATGTTTTAACACATTCATTTTGCAGACAATACAGTATAATGTTCATACATTTAAATATTTTTTTAATATTGTAAATTTACTTAAATTAAGATTTGACTATGTTTATTTTCATTTCTTACCTTTTCTGCTTTAATCATGTAATCAAATGTTACATGAGCCAAAGCTTTAAAATGGCTTTTGAGGAAGCCTTAGTTGTTCCAAACGTAGAACTAAATTTGCAGTTGCAAGGGATGCTTAAAATAGTTTCTTTAATATTAGTAGTAATGGTAGGGTTTAGTGTTGTATTTCTTTACAAAGATTATTGGTGATCTTTTTATGTTTCTTTGAACATAATGTACAAACAATTTAATGGGTTTTTAAACATAATTTGCAAATAATTTAGTGACCATTAGGGTTTTAGTATTGTATTTCTAACAATTGTTGTTTTTATTCAGTGGGTTTCCTTTAGTTCTTTTTCTCATTGTTCTGTATGGCACTTTCTTTGAAATGGTAGAATAGCCAAATCTTGCTTTTTAAGATCTGATCTTTCATTAATTGTTGTATCTCAAAATACTAGAAGAAAAAGATTTTGCTGACATCTTATTCTTTCAAATTGCTGAAGCATTAATAAAACCTTCCTTTTAGTTTTTGGTTTTTTAACAGTTATTGTTTTTATTCATTAAGTTTTGTTTAACTATTACTCTCATTGTTTTACATGATGGTTTCCTTGAAATCGTAGAATAAGCAAATCTTTCTTTTTAAGTGTCACAACATGCCCCAGATACGAATCCTGACCAGCTCGACTTAAAATGGCAGGTTTACCCCTCATTTCTATATATATCTATATATAATTATTTTCTTTTATTTTTAGAGGCACATACAATCATTAATATCATTCTTTTATTTTTCATGTCTAGAGATTAAGATATCGGGATGAATCACTCACTTGACTTAACGCTAAATAGTCGTTATGAAACAACTATTTATTTTGGAGTTGCCATCGATTTATTTATTAGGTGAAATCGGTCACCTATTAGAGTTTATGTTTTGAGGGTTACAAAACCTCTAAACAAAATTCAAGGTATATGTTGATACCAGAGATCACGTGAAAGGGTCCGAGAGTCGATTATAATTAAGAGTAATAATCAACCCTCTGATGATGGTGGGAAATTTATACCTTATTAATTATATGTTAATTTCAATCTTGATTTTTATTTAGTTTTAATATTAAATATTAAATTATAATTCTCATAATATTTTATTAAACATATTTATTATTTCGAGAAAGTCGAGTTTTATTATTTTTAGAAATCATAATATCATTCGTACCTTTTTGGAGGACCAAGAGGACATGAAAGCTTTTTTTATCATTCTTTTTTCTACCCCGCTGGAGAACCTATGAAATTTGAAAGGTTTTATTTTTACAAAAATTGAAAAAACCCAACTTACATTTTGAAAAAAAAAAGTCTCGTTATTAAAATAATTCATAAAACCCCTTGCATATTCTGGTAGGAATTCTACGTATTACTTTAAATAGGAGACATTGCCTTAATTAAAAAAATTGATCCGATTTTATGAAAATTATTAACCCTAAGACCTAAAAATGGTTTAATATGACCTATTCATAATGTGTACTTTCGATATTAAAGTATCCCCATAAACACATAGGATTTGGTTCTAATGTAAAATTATTAAAATACTTTTGGGGTATACTTTCAACATGAAAGTGTCCTGGTGAACCCTAAAAACTTGAAAATAATACTAAGAGTGTAAACCTATCCTAGATACGCACCTTTGGCATGAAAGCATCTCGGTGCTTACCTAAGACTTGATTTTAGGTAAAATTATCAAAATGCCCTTACGGTATACCTTCAACATGAAATTATCCCAATACCCTAACAGACATAAATGACTTAGAAGGCTAAACCAATCGTAAACATTCACCTTTAGCATAAAAACATTTCAGTGAGAAAAATTATCAAAATGCTCCTAGAATATACCTTCGACTTAAAAGTATCTTAGTAACTCTAATGGACACTAATTCAATGATGAACATATCCTAAATGTGCACCTTTGGCATAAAAACAACCCAGTTACTATTTAAGACTTGGTTCTCAGTAAAATTGCCAAAATACCTTTAAGGTACACCTATGACATGAAAGATGGACACTAAAATAATCTTAAAATAGTAAGAAATTTAAAGCTCTAGAATTGGCTTGCAATTAAGCCTGTAAACTTTTAAAAATTTCATTTAGTACCTTACGAAAACTAAGAGAATACAAAAAAATTTAAAAATTTCTATACCTCTATGGAAAGCCATAGGAATAATAGAAATCTTTGAAAGTGGCAGCGATGATCATTTTACCCCTAAAGACTAATATTTGCTGTTTAATTATTAAACTTTTCAAAATTAACATTTGAGTCCCTAAATAGGAAAAAAAAGCATCATAAAATATCATGAACAAATGAAAATACATATGAGAAACACAGCAAACACATCAACAAGAATTCGACCAACACCTTAGCCTTGGAACAAAAATTTTTAGCCTTTTGCAAAATAACTCCTAAACTTTTTAAATTTGCATTTTGACCTTTACATGGAAAATCATCACAAAACAACACAAAAAATCATCAAATCAGGTAAGAATCAACACAAAATTCATGGCAAAAATATGCATGAAGGTTTAACCGAGCATTTTTAGCCATAAAACACGATTGTTCCATATTTAGCAATTTAGTCTGTAAAATTTTTAAAATTTCAAAATGACCCCTAAAATGTTAAAAACGCCTAAAACATGTTTGTAAACATATAAATAAGAAATCTCATGGCTTATAATGCTCTCGGTCAAGCCAAAAATGTCATAAAAAACTTTTTACATATTTTATGATTTAGTCCCTATGTTTACTAACAAAAATAAAATAAGAAAACGTGAATTAAGACAAAAAATAAGCACAAAATCATGATTATCAACCCCAATCAAATTTGGTCGAAGTGAAGAGCATGAAATATATTTGCTTTGATATAAAAAATCATGGAAATAAGCATAAATAATAATTATTAAGCTTAAATCAAAGTAAAGTCATAAATTAAATATAATAGTATTCCAACCAACATATCAACATCAAAACAACATGAAAGAAACATCAACAAAAATACAACAAAATCAAAATCAAAATCATAACAACGAAAATAATATTATATATATAAAACAAGATTCAACTAAAAAACAAAAATAACAAAAAATACAAAAATTTTTAAAGCCACCACATTTAACCTTTCAATGTGGATGGGAATCTGTGAGCCTTAACATGATTTTAGCTTATGAATAAGGATGAAAATGAATCAAAATGAAGAAAAGAAAATAAGTGTTATACCTTATGGGGAAAAAACTTGAAAAACTAAGAAAAAATGTTGTTTTTTAGTCTTTTTTTTCTTTTTGTTTTTCTTCCTTCCAAAACCTAAAGTCGCAAATGAAAGTTTTATTTATAAGGCATGAAGGTCGGCCAAATGGTGGAGGAAAAACCATTGGTAGAAACCTCCCTAAAGTTTTTTAAAAAGTTTTCTTTTTCCTTTTTTTAATTTATTTAGTTTTATAATTATAACTTTTTTATTTGATTTAATTAAACATGACTTGATTTAAATTTATTATTTTTGTCTTACTATGAGTGATGTCATGCATGATATCATTGATTTCTAAAGCATTTTATATGATATTTGTATTAATATGTAAAATTATACTATGAAAATTAATTACAAGGATTAAATTGTAAAAATTAAAAATTATGTATTTGAAATAAAATTTTATATGATCAATTTAATTTAATCTAATAATAAAATCAAATTTTAGTTTACGAAAAACACTAAAAATAATAAACTCGTAAAAATTTATGACAATAACCCTCATCACAAAAAATTGTTATATATAAAAAATGCAAAACTTATAAAATAAATCAAATTTTTTAAAACTAATTTAATATGAATTAAAAAATAATATTTGGAGAATTTTGAAAATCATAACTCAAAAAAAGCCTATCGAAAAAATTTACGGAGTAGAAAACTTTGTATCTCGGTAAATTCTAAAACTCATAAAATAAATTGAAATTTTTCAAAACTAATTTAACATGAATTAAATAATAATATTTGAAGAATTTTGAAAATTTTAAACTCAAAAAAATCTTCCCAAAAAAATTTACAAAGTGGAAAACTCTGTATTTTAGAAACAAAAAAATTCTAAAAAATAAAAAACTTATAAAATAAAATGAATTTTTCAAAATTGATTTAATATGTATTAAATAATAATATTTGGAGAATTTTAAAAATTATAAACTTAGAAAAATATTCTCAAAAAAATTTACAGAGTAAAAAACTTTATATTTTAGAAAAAAATCGAAAAGAAAATACAAACTCATAAAATAAAATGAATTTACCAAAATTGATTTAACTGCGGTCTAATGAAAATATTTAAAGAATTTTAAAATTTAAAACTTAAAAAAATTTCACAAAAACCTTTATAAATAAATGAAAGTTTGTATTTCAAAAGCTAGAAAATTTTTAAAAATACATTGAAACTTATATAAAATAAATCAAATAAAACATACTATTTAAAATATTAATTTAAAAAATGGTAAAGATGAAAATCTAAAATTTGAAATAATTTTATTAGATAAAATTTCATAAATACAATACTCACGGTGGTGAAAATTTCAAAATTAATTACAAAAATGGGCAACTTGACCTTATGGTATAAAATTTCAATACAAGTTTTTCTTGAATATTTCTGATTTTTTTATAGTTCTTATTGATATAAATTCCACATAGGTATCAGTAAAAAATACGATAATTAATTTCCTAAATTTTGCAAAAAATTCTCAAAAAAATTTTAAACTTAGGAAATTTAACCGTGATATCATTCGTAAAAATAGATTTTTAAAATTTTGACTAGAAAATATTAAAAATAATTTTTCTCTTAAATATTCATCCTATATATTTGAAATTATATATTAAAATATGGCTTTTTCTGCCACGTGAACTTAAGACCGTTTAAACATGACTAAAAAGGTCTTGAAGATATCTTGTCCATCTAAAAACAATCATTTCCAATAATGGTGGCCATTAAGTTCTCAATCTCGGATATTCAAGATTGTAAAAAAAAAAAAAGATCAGAATGAAATTAGGCGTCTACATTAAGATTTAGCCTTTTATTAATTATAATATCCTACGATAGTGAAAGAAATTTGCTTACCTTAAATTGTTGAAATATTTAATATCATTGGCTATTGCTAGCTAGTTTTGTATTTGTTGAATTGTAGGGATAGAAAATTTTTATTTCTTTGTTACACTAAAATCTGTGGTTGGGATAGAAGTTATTATTTATATTATTATTTTTTCCTGTCCTCTACATGTTTAAATATGATTTTATGTTATTATTGTAGGTTTTATCAAGTTCATAAAATTTTCCATGTTTACTATTTACTATTTATATGGTTAATTTGTAGGCTTGTTTTGTCTTTGTTGCACTCGAATGTTTAGTTAGCTTAGAAGGTATTATCCTATTAGCATTTATAGACACCTCATTTTGTTCGAGCCAACATTCAAAGTATCAAAAGTCATCGTTCGAACTACCATCAAGGTTATTCGAAGAAGCATCGGTCAAGTTCCCACTATTCTCAACTAAGATAAAGAGTTTAGAGAGTTAAATGTAAGAAAAATCAGCATTTTTGTATGTATGTCTAGATACATAGTTGTGAGGTATCGATACAAGGCTCCATGTCATTCAACTTACAAAATCTTATTAGTTGTATCAATACCGAAGGGCATGGTATTAATACTTGAAGAGTGGTATCGATATCAAGGGTGTTTGTATCAATACAAAGTTATATCATAGCTAAAATCATGATTTTTGGCCAACAAGTATTGATACAAGAGTGCATGTATCGATCCAACAAGCTAGGTATCGATACAAGCTTGTTGGTATACACCATGTTTTGTATTGTACCAAATTCAAAGTATCGATACACTTAAGGTTCTTATGCTCAATGTATCAATATACAAGGCTATTTTTGGCCTAGTTCGAGACATTTTTCCTCCCTTCATACCATTACTTTAGAATTTGAATTTGGTCATAACATGGGCTTTAGAAAGCATCCAACATCAAACATAACTTCATACAAATCATGTGGATTTAACTTTTGGGCTCTAAACATTCGATTAACACATTTTAAAAAGGCCCATTAAGCTTGGCATGAGGGCATTTCATGAGAAAATCTAACCTAATGAAGGACAAAGTTGAGATTACTTATTTGATCAGCTAATGCATGGTTTTTTTTGCCTACCTGCAAGAATCAAGATTAACTAATCAAATGCTAAATGGATTGACCTTGGTACAATGAGTCATCATACTGCACATGCCAAAAGTCCTATCTGCCTTCATTGCTAGGTCATCTTAGTGGCTAAAATTATCGACTATATAATCTAATTTTTACTTAGTTGAGAAAAATAACTTTTTACATCAACCTTTAGAAAAGAAAACCCTTAAGCTTTCCTAAAAACTCTATTCCTGTAACTCTCTTTCCACCCTTCCAAAACCTCTCATTTCCCTTATCTCTACCCTAAAAACTATCCTCCATAGCCACCATAACCAAAAGCTCTTTCATTTCATTCCTTTCTTGCTAATCCAAACTAAAGAAAAGGAAAAAAAATAAGGAAGAAGTTTTTGGATTACTTTTTAAGGATATAGCTAGGAGTTTAAGCTTACATTAGAGTATATTTTCCATCTTTTCTTCTTGTTATTTTTTATTTTTCTTCATCATCACCATCATCTTAGTGTACCTCCATGTTTCCCTGACCCTATTAGGCCTTCCATGCATTATTGTGGCTTTGTTTATAAGACTTTATAGTAGCCCTATGATTTTGAAGACTTTTTTAGTGCTTTGATGGTGTTTTGGTGATCTAAAATGTTTGTTGACATTAAAATAGCCTTGCTCATGCATTCTTGCCAGGTTTTTCTTCATCTCAACATGGTCATTTCACATGTGAATGCTTAGCCTAGCATATTTTGATGTTGACCATACCTTGGGATGCATTTTCACTATGATTTCCTTTTTGAAGTGCATAGATAGCTTACTGTTTTAAGTGATTGTTCATGTTTGATGTTTTCACTTAGTTTAGTTTATCATATGTTTGTTGAAATGCCTTTATGATGCTAATAAAATTTTATTTTCAAAGAAAACCCTAAGTCTATACTAACATCAATCAGTGGGGATTAGTATGGATTTAATGTTTTCATATTAGTTCTATAATTTGGGGATATATCAAACATAAGTGTTTGGAATCATGGCCTCATTAGGCCAAATAAACTGTGTAAAAATGCTTTAAAAAATTTAGTTCAAGCTTTAGTTTGAGCCTACCATTACTATTGGTGTGGATAGTGGATAATTTGGCAGCCCACTCTACGGGAGTTGGATAGGTCCATTACTTCACTACCATGGACCTCAATGATTGGACATTTGCATGTTCGAAACCTTGAAATGTAGCCGTAAAACCTCTATTTTGATATTAGTAGCACAATGTCCCTATTTAAAATAAAAAATTTTGGACTCAAATGATTTTTCTGGAATTTTCTAGCATTTTTCCTAGGAAGGGCTTTCAATTAACTTTATAATGATACCCTATTTGTCCTCGATCATTCTAGATGTAGAAGTTATGATTTTTTGAATCATTGCTATCCTGAACCCCTGGAATCAGTGATTCACAATCTATTTGGTAATTCTGACTCGTTAAATGATTTTTTTGGATTCTCTAAACATTTTCCTAAAAATTTTACAAAATTCCATTTCTGAAAAGGATTTTTGTGACTTAATGATTACAAATGAGTCCAAGACGATTTTCCAAAGTTCACTACTCCTTTTTTTTCTAGCACTAGCTGTAATTGTTGACTCAGACCTAATTTCAAAAATTAGTTCCTTCTAGAAACCAATTTTCTAGGATTTTTGAAATATTTTACATTAATCCTTATCAAGTTAACTTCCTAATAGTATCTCATTTTCCACTAGAAACCATTGAACCAAAACAAAATAAATTCAGGAACGTAGACGGCATGATGTCATCCTCTGTTTTTGCTTAACTTGAGAAAAATTACTTGAATTTTCCTAAACCATCTTTTCTAGTAATTCAAATGACTTGAAATATATTCAATAGTTTCCCCATGGTGTCATGAGTCAGGACATAAGTCCCTTTAGGCTCAGATCGAAATCTAAAAATATTTTCGAAATTGATTTCCTTTTTTTATTTAAAAAAAGATTTTCTGTTCTAAAATGTTGTTTCTTAAACAAAACATATTAAAAATTCTGGTTTTTAAAAATCATTCAAAATCTTTCTTTTTGAAGGGATACTCCAACCCCATTTTATTCGAGGGGATACCCTAATCTCGCTTTTTAAAAAAATCTAAATTTTCTTTTCCCTAAGCATCCCCAGATCTTTTATCAACTTTTTTATGTCTATGACGACCACCAAATCCAAGCATATATCAAAATTGTCAATTTGATTATTCCTCAATAACCAAGATTAATTACAAGATACATCCTGATCGAACCTCTTTTTTTTTTGTTTTCATACATTCTATTTAATGCAACTTTTATTATATTTCTTTATGTCTTACTAACCAATTTCTCTTTTTGATGATGATTTGTATTCATGCATTCAAAAACATAGAATTTTGTTAAACTGGAGGTAATGTTCTGCATTAGTATCCCTCTAGTGCTCGATATAAGGTATCCTCTTCGAAATCAATCTAGATCTCATTTAACTGAATCCTCTATGTTTCTTATCTCTCCTAGGTTACATAGAGAGATATTAATTAAACTTTTATCATAAAAATACAGATTTAATATTTAAAAATTTGCATTCATAAAAAAGGGATATATATAAATAATAATCGCATGAAAAATAAAAAAAATGAGATTTTTATAATTTATGGCTAGATGGTACCAATTCTGGGCATCATGAAGGTGCTAATCCTTCCACACACATAACTGACTCCTGGACCCTTTTAAAGCGAACTCTTATATACATAGTTCATAAAATTAGTGTTTTGAGTTTTATAACTCAGAATCACTGATTTTAGTAGGTATTCGATCATGCTTAGCCCAAAAATTATCAGTGGCAACTCCAAGTCATGGTCATTTCATAATGGCCATCTAAGACCAATTGGATGAGCGATTCATCTAATGATCCTCCCTTCGACTTCCACTCTATCACGACTAATCAAATCCCAATTAAGTGACGATCTAAAGATGAGCTCCTTCTCCCCTTCGTTTTTAAGTCATAGCACGTTACCACACATGTGGAGGCAAGTCATGACTGTTTGGGGACTCCATCAGGGATAGCTTTTGAGAGTCAGGATTCAACTAGCTAAATTTTAACGTGATTCTCAGTTTCCCTTGAATTTAGTCATTATTTATTTGTAATCCCCTTTGTTCATCTTCTTTACACGTGATATTTATTTGCATCACTTTTTGTGCTTTTATTTTTTTTTATGATTACTAGGGTTTCTTCTTACTCGAAAAATGAATACAATAATTTTGGTATAATGGTAATAAGAAGTGAATAAAAAAGTTTGATTATTTTCTCAACACGTATTGTACACTCACATCTACATTAGACTTTCGATCGTTCTTTTCTTGAAAAGAGAATAACACCTTTTTAGGTGGAAGTGAGCTAATTACCTTTCATGGTATCTTTTCTTTACCTACGGGCTTGCAATATTCTTTCAGGGTGTAAAGTATCTATGCTCTTGCAGTATTCTTTTTATCCATATGGGCATAGTAAAATACATCCACTTGAATCCAACCCATTACACCAAGCCTATGATGGGCCCAGGATCGGGGTGCCTTGATTGTCTCTATCGAATGGAAGAGCAATTAGGGAACCTTTTAGAGTCAACTTAATCCCATATAGTCAGCCATAAACCCAAACCATGTTAGGCCATACCGAATCGTTGCTAGATCGACCTAGAGAATAAGACACTTAAGGAAACACTTCTTGCCTATTGCTCCTCTTTATCATTTCTTTGTTGCATAAATGATGACGAATGGACATTATCATTAATGCTTTCTCTCTCACCCTAAATTTTGTTCATCTGTTGTAATAATACTACTAGGGCATGTCATTATGTTGTTAGACCGATAGCTAACACCTTTTTTTTCCTTTCACAAGAGATAACATTCAAATGTTGTCATTTATTATCCTTTCAAGGCTGGTATCACCTCCTAAGGAATCAAACCTAATTGGGTAAGTCGTTATGCTGCCTAACCAATGGCTCTAAGTCCCTCAATCATTAGATGATGATAAGTGAGTACCTAACATCCTTAGAGGCATCATGCTATCTTGCGGTAGACAAACCACTTGAACAAGCTGTCATGCTGTCTGATGGATGGCTTGATATTAGCTTGTACTTATACAGTGACAAACAAATTGTCACTATCCTAAATATTAATCATCATCCCAATGTGACGCCTCTAGACCAAACATGCCAATATGCTATCTGCATAAGTCAATGTTTGATGGGAAAAATGTCTATACGCTTGTTTTTTTCCATGCTTGCTGTGAGGCATCACGATGCCATCAGGCATTTTATTCTATGATTTATTTCTTACCTTTAATATGTTACCAACTTAGTGTTTCCTTTGTTGTTTGTTTTTGCTACATGTATCATGTTAGATTATCTTGGGACAATTGGTTTCAAGGGTATTATTTATAGACAAATATTTTACCATGGCATAAGAATTAGCTAAAGGTTCAAAGATTTTAGAACAGGCAAGAATAAGTTAGAAAGGGAATAGAGAGAAAAAAGGGATAGTCTCCAATAAGATATATTCAGAGATCCTAAAATAGGCTAAAATGGTTTTTAAGCCATTTAATTTTCAGGAGTTGAGAGATATGTGGAATGGTTGGAATGAGACGAATAAGGTAATCTTTGCAGAAGATTATATGGATGTTGGTTTATTAATTCAAGTCAAAATCGACTTCATATTACTAGGTGCCGTGATACAATTCTGGAATCCTGCATATAGGTGTTTTATTTTCAACAAGCATGGCCTGGTCCCTACTGTAGAAGAGTATGCAGCCATGTTAATATTAGAATAGCTTAATTCCACAAAATTTACTCTAAGTTGGCAAAACCTATGCCCCTCAAGAAGTTGTCCAATATGCTGAGAGTTAAAGAACAGTGAGCAGACTCATATCTAGCCAAATCAAGGAATAGTGCATGTATCACAAGGGATAGCTTAAAATCTACCATGAGTACTTAATAAGACAAGAAGAAGATTTAGGATGCTTTCACAATGGCAATCTATGGTCTGATCATTTTTTTAAGGGCTTTGGAACACATAGAGGTTGTCGTCGTTGATATTTGTTCAAAACTAAGCTATGGTATCAATCCTATTTTTGCCATCTTAGTGGAGACTATTTAGTCCTTAAATTTTGGGAGAAAAGAGGCAAAGCACACTTCATCATATGCTTATCAATGCTGTATGTATGGCTACTTAGTTAATATTAAGGCAAGAGACTGCTACAGCTGTATATACTGAATTTTAGTCTTCCCACCAAGTTCTTGAAAAAAGAGTGGCCACAGGATACAACTAAAGATCAATGGATTGCAAAGTTTTGAGATTTGAATGCCAATGAAGTGACTTGGATAGTTTCATGGATTATTCCTTGGCCCAACTGTGTACAAATGCAAGCTATTTCATTGGATGCATCTTAATGGATTATAGAAAACATAAGTTACACTCCACTCATGGCTTTACAGTAATTTGATTATTGATATTTTTTCCTTATTGCTCGCGAGCTTTATATACTATATTTTGACTATGGAGGGGATGGTTATGCAAGCCAAGCGCAAAATATCTTTAATGCATGGTGAAAGACTTGCCAAATCATATTAAACAAAAAGAAAACAATGACTCGGACCTATAAAGATTAGATAGCTAGATGAGTTAATGACACTATCCTGTTGCCTACTAATGGAATCCCTCATTTTCTAACAAATAACCCTCCATCTGAGATTTAAATCTTAAAGCATGAGTTTGTAAAAGAAAAGGCCATTTTTGTTAAAGAAATTCATCAGTAACAAGAAGAGAAGCGCTCATAGGAGCATAAGTGTCAAGTTTGAGAAGGGCAAATATGTGACCTTATCGAGATGAAAAATGCCATCAACGAAAATTTTCAAGACTTGAAGAACAACTACATGGCTCTTCAAAAAGCAAAGAAATATTGAGGAATGGGCAAATCCCTGACTGAATAGAAAGTCGAGCTTACTTCTCCTGCTAATTATTTAGGGACTTGGAAGGCCTAAGCAGAGACTACTACAGAAGAACTCACTGAAACTCGCACAATTGCATTGGCTTATCAAAAAAGAAATAAAAGCTTGGCAACTGGAGTACAAGTTCTTTAAGAAGGAAAGATTTGATTGCAAGGATTCAGGGGTTAGAGCATGCCCTTTAAGCCTAATAAGACCAAGTTGAGAAATTGTTAAGGACTTTTGATGAATTGCACCATAATTGGATCTTGGCTAACCAATCTCAATCAAAATATAGAGAACATCTCCAGAACCATATTAAGCAAATCCATATTTATGAGGTGAGCTTCATTCCCATAGGAGATAATGGACAAGAATTGTAAAACTTTTTGGAACTTGTAATCAAACAATGTAATAGCATGAAATATTTTTAAATTTGATTACTTTCAAACTTGATGGGCTGTAATTAATGTTTTATTTGTATGGATGGTTTTATTTCGGAGTTATTGCCAAAATATAATTATCTTTTACACTTGTATACATGATTTAATTTGTTTAATTATGTTTTTTCCATAATATTATCACATGCATATGATTTCATCTTTATTTGTGCATACTCATTACATTAATAAGTCTAATCCAAGTCACTCTAAAGTACGAGGGCCCTCAAAACACGAAATTTAATACCCAACACTAGTACAACACTTGTCTGTATTGGAAAGCAAATGAGAATGATCATGAGGGTCATATCGAAAGGCTTAAAGTTATGCATTAAAAAGCTTAGGAATAATTGCTTCATAAGATTGATGAACTACAAAATCAAGTTGCTGAATTGAGAAAACCATTGGCTGTTGCCTTAAAGGATAAAGGGCAAGCAAAGAACCAACCAATTTTGGGGCTAATCTGCTATGGGGGATTAAAACCACCAACATTCCTGAAGAAGCATTACAAGAACAATCACCTTCAACAACACTAATCCCACCTGCTCAACCATTCATCTATAAAAACCCCATGATAGCACCACATCTAGTCAAGGATATCGCAACATAAATATGGATCATTATAGGCAAATCTTTTAGTTCCAAACCTTGATAAGCAAATAGAATAAGAAAAAGCAACTAGTTTAAAATATGCCGAGGCTGTCGAAAACTAAACTAAAAACAAGCTATTAGAGAAATGCTTCAAAGTTGTAAAGGGAAACGATAAGTTTGGAATTATGGATGCCTTAGGCCCAGTTTCAAACCTTGTTATCCCATCGACGTTTAAAGTACAAGATTTTGATAAATACAATAGGACCATAAACCCTATTGCACATATCAATATGTACTACTGGAAGATGGCTAGGCATAAAGACAATGAGAAACTATTAATACAATATTTTTAAGACAACTAAACCAAATCAGCTACACAATGGTATATAGAGCTTGACCTAATTAAAATTCAATCATGGGCAAATTTGGCTCGAGCTTTCCTTGATTAGTATAAGCATATATCTAATTGGGCTATGAATCATCTTTCTTTATTGAACATGGAAAAGAAAACTACTGAAAACTTCAGACAGTACGCCCAAAGGTGGTGAGAAGAGGTCATCCAGGTTCACTTTCCACTAACTAAAAAAAGAAATGATAGTCATGTTTATCAATACAATGCGAGCTCCTTACTATAAGAAGTTAGTAGGGAATGCTATAAAGAATTTTGTTGACATGGTGATATCCAGAGAAATAATTGACAATGCCATAAAGACTAGTAAGATGTCAAAAAGTGAATCTTCCAACTCTACCAAAGAGTTTACTCCAAAGGCAAAGACAATAAGGTGAATGCCATTAGTGAGAGCCATACCAAAATTGCAAGAATCTCTATCTAACACCATGCATGTATTTCCCTAGCATGGCACATCCAAGCTTTAACTGTATGCCCTAGCACCATAACTAGTATACTCTACTGGATTCAATCCTACCATGAATTTTTCATCAAACCCAGGTCAAAATTCTACTAGAATGCTTAATCTCACAACCAAAGTAACATCAAGGCACTAAACAATCAACAAGCCCTTTGAGAAAGAGAGCATTTCGATTTGCTTCCTTACTCTTATAAAGAGGTCTATGCTTGCTTACTGGCAAGTTAATTGGTCACTCTAGTGTTTATATCTCCAAGGTCACCTCTTTATCCTAAATGGTATGATGAGAATGCCTATTACAAATACCATGCTAGAGCACATGGTCATAGCATTAAAAATTGCACTTCCTTCAAGAGCAAATATCAAAGCCTACTAAAAAGGGCATGATCAAAATCAAATAAGGGCCAGGACCTAATGTTAGAGTTAATCCATTGTTGAACCATGTAGAACCAAGAATAAATGTTATGATTGATAGAAAGCATTGCCAAGTCAAGAAAAATGTTGAAAAGGTTGATACACTAATGAGCAATGTATGAAAAGCACTGATAAAGGTCAACTTTGTAGACACTTTATTTTGTCCGGGCTAATTTTCAGCAATCTGGAGCATGGACGTAAAAAAGGATGACGTCGCTAGCAAAAAAGTTTTTTGAGGATGTCAAGAAGGCCTAAAGATCATATCAAAGGTAAATGTGAAGATTGGCATCAAATGATGGAGTTCAAGGCATCCGAGGACAAAGGAATCGAGAAAATTCATAATTTTACTTAAATGTATCGATACATGGTTTCCATATATCGATGCAATGCTCTAACGCGCCAAAAATTTGAAATGTCTCCATTTGTATCGATACAACATGTAGATGTATCGATACATAAGTTCCTGTATTGGTACAGGATCTTGTATATCGATACTAGACCATGCCAAGACCCAAACATGCATTCTATAAAGGAATGTATCGATATAAATCAACATGTATTGATACAGTGGTTCATAGAATTGATACGACAGTTCATAGTATCGATATAGTGATCATTGTATCGATACTATCAAGGTTTTTTGACCAAATGTGTTGATACATTATGCAATGTATCGATACATGTAGGCTTTTTTCACTGTTCGGGCAATTTTGACTCATCCACCATTGATCCAAAACTCAATTTTAACTCATTTTTTTGCATCAGAAAAGATTAAAACACGTATCAGATTATGAATTTAGACTTTAAAATTAGTCAAAACATTTTTTTAATCTAAATTGGATCAAAAGGGTCAATGTCATTTGATCACCCTATTTCTCCCTAGTTGTTAGCCAATGTCACCATTAGCCATCCTAGTTGTTGGTAGATCACTTCAGCATTTAAACCAACCACCCTATGCCCATCACATTGGCAGCAAGCTGCCTCCTACAACCACCCTATAGCCATCATGCTGACATCACCTTGTCCCCCTTAAGAAATGGCCAAAAACACCTCCAATTTGGCTCTAAAAGGCTGGTATAAATGGACCACTTTTATCGCAGCAGAAGGGTTAGATTTTTGCCTATTTACATTTCCAAAAGCACACTAATACACTAAGAAATCCAAATCCCGTAGCTCTTCACCCACCACCCAAAAATAGCCCCAAAACTCTTACTTTCATTCACTACACACTCCAAAAATCATCCTCATCCATACCAAAACCTCATTATTTCTCTCTTTTTCTTACTTGTTAACAACAAGGAAGAGAGGGAAATTCAAGCCATCTCTGCT
>JBBYHO010000002.1:8745192-8761906 GCA_038382025.1 Adansonia gregorii
AAGCTAATTAAGCTTAAGTTTTAGTTATATCAAAACTGATATTAATTCAAAGCTAATATAGCTAACAATCTCAAATGTTTGAAGAGGTTTATGGCAAATGACACATAAGATCACTAAGTGATATTCGCTATGCTTGTTTTTAGTTTCATGCTTATAATATGATCATGTTAGCATGAGGATGATTATGGATTAAACCTTAGTATGACTAGCTTATGGATGGTTGAATTTTTCTTTTTGGCATTTATTTTATAAATAGGGTCTATGAACCCTGCCTTTTTTTAATGCTAGGTTGTTAATTCTTTTCTCACCTAACTCCCTTCAAATGTAACTCAAGGTTTCTTACAAAGATATGTAAT
The DNA here is from genome assembly GCA_038382025.1 of Adansonia gregorii. Taxonomy (NCBI): domain Eukaryota; kingdom Viridiplantae; phylum Streptophyta; class Magnoliopsida; order Malvales; family Malvaceae; genus Adansonia; species Adansonia gregorii. The sequence goes on from JBBYHO010000002.1 coordinate 8,745,549, forward strand.
AATTACATAGGACTTGTAGATTTAGGATTAGAATAAGATTAGAATTTATGTATATCCAATATATTAATAAAATAGTGTTACAAAGAAAGGACTAAGGAGATCATCATCAAGACTTGTGAAGACCTTGTATGATATCCTTAAGAATTTGAACTACAAGTTCCTTAATGGCTTAAAGAAACTATATAAATGAAGTTCATAATCATCCTAATTGATTGCATGTGTTAGATTTATTTTTGAATTTATATATGTGATATATGATTGAATAAATACTAAGCATGCTAATAAAAATAAAACAAAATAATAAGACTTAAGATAAATGATAAAAGCCCCTGTAAAATATTAAGTCCATGCCTAAGCATGATCTATGCCTTCCATTGTTCATAAAAAGATACCTTAGTTTTAGCCATTAGGATTTGTTGAGTCATTCAAAGTCCTTTTTTTGCCCAAATGGCTTGAGTTACGAATAATGGGTCTTACTCAACTATTATTTGATGGTTTAGTTATGCTACACTTGACCAAATGACTTTAGAGGTATTGGTTAAATGAACTTCATGTGATGCATTTAGGCCAAGAGTTCCCACCTAGCTGATCTAGGATTTGCATAAAGATGCAATCGATAAATTAATTTCCTACCCAACTAGCTTTTACATGATTCATTGAGCCACTTAAAGTTACAAAAAGGTGAAAGATGTGCCTAGATCATTAAGAATATTCAAAATTTGAACTTCTCGTATTATAGATAGGGGCTATAATGTTGGTAAAATAATGAGGATAATCATTAAAGTTGTAAAATCTTATTTGATGATTGAAATTGCAAATTATTAATTAGAAGTTGGTTCATGATGGATATAAATGCAGCATGACTAAGAGACTATTGCGAAGTAGCATGCTTAATACTAATAAGTATTAATGGGCGAGACTCCATTGACTAGGCCTATATTGAATGGCATTTCCAAGAACAACCCACTAGGTTAGGGGCAACCTATCAAGTTTATATTTATGACCAAGCAATATTGTGATGAAGGCTAGTATGACGCCTAAACTCTGAAGGAGCAATTGGCTATTTAAGCTCATGAATCTGAAATCTTAAAGAATTATTTTAGAAGGATAATCATAATGAGAGGTTTGACATCCTTAAGGAATTGTTCTTAAGCAAGATGTCAGAAAGTAGCCTAATCAGGCTTCAAATGATAGGATGTACTTCAAAACTTGAGCACTTTAATAGGTAATGATCCAAGCATTATCCATATGCTTTTTTTTGAAGAAAGAAAATAGAGATGATAAGGGAACATGCCAAGATTATGGAGAGCTAGATTAATATAGTAAAGATTGCATGGAAATATTTGATATGATCAAAATTAGGAAACTTATAGAAGTTTCTATATTAGATATACTTTGAGATTAGTTTAATTTTCTTGGTATATGATACCTAAAAGTTGGTGCTTAAATATGTATGACATATTATGAGGCCTAAAGAAAAAGAGTAATGAAGATGGACCGTAGATAAATGCAAACTTGTTAATATTGATCAAAGCTTGCTTTCTTGATTAGTGTTTATAAAACATAATCTTAATTTATTCATAAATGTTAGATGCTTATAAATGGCATTTACATGCCAATTGAGGATGATTATCGATATTCAATGTTGAGCTTAGATTCAATCCTCATTGAATAAATCATTAATCATATAATTGTTCTATGTTATGGTCTTAGTATTCTCAAACATACATTGCAATAGTAGTGAGAAAACTGAACAACTTATAACTTATAAGATTCAAAATATTTTTGTAAATCCAATTCCCTTAAATCTGCATATATAGGATTCAGTGGGAGGCATATATGATTCTTTAAAAGTTAAAGATGATAATTTGACTTAGTGATAAATAGCCATGATGTTAAATAGCCATTGGGTAAACTAAGTTCCCATCCAATTAGGTTTACATGATTTACTAAGTCACCTAAGGTTGTGCAAAGGTAAAAAGAATGCCTAGCACTTTAAGAAGATTTAAATGTTGAACTTCTCATATTATAGTTAGAGGCTATAATGCAAATAAAATAATGAGGATAATCTTTAAAGTTATAAAACCTTGATGATTGAAATTGCAAATTATTAACTAGAAAAATGTTTTGGTTCATGATGGATATAATGCTTCATGCTAGTAAGTTTTAATAGGCCAGACTCCATTCACTAGGCCCACATTGAATGGCATTTCCAAGAATAGACCAGTAAATTAGGGGCAATCTATCTATTGATGACCCTGATCAAGCCATATTGTGACGATGGTTGGTATGATGTCTGAACTCTGAAAAAAATAGGAAGCTATTTAAGCTCATGAATTTGAAACCTTAAAGAATTATTTTATAAGAATAATCATAATAATCAGTTCGGCATCCTTAAGGAATTGTTCTTAAGTATGATGTTAGAAAATAGCCTAAGTAGGCTTTATATGATAAGATGTATTTCAAGACTTGAGCACTTTAAGGATAATGATCCCATGCATTACTCATATACTTTTTTTTTTTTAAGAAAGACAATGGAGATGATAAGGGAATATGCCAACATTGTGGAGAGCTAGATTAATAGAGTAAAAATTGCATGGAAATATTTTGATATGGTCAAAATTAATAAACATACAGAAGGTTTTATATCAAATATGCGCTGAGATTAACTCACTTTCATTGGTATATGATAGATAAAAGTTTGTGCCTAAATATGTTTGACAAATTATGAGGCCCAAATGAAAAAAATAGTGAAGATAGACCATAAGATAAGGCAACCTTGTTAATTTGGTCAAAGCTTGCTTAATTAGTGTTTATAGAACATAATCTTGATTTATTCATAAACATTAGATGTTTATTAATGGCATTTACATGAAAATTGAGGATGATTGTTGACATTCAATGTCAAGCTTAGATTCAATCCTTATTGAATAAATCATTAATCACATAATTGTTTTATGCTATGGTCTCATTATTCTCAAACATATACTTGCAATAGTATGGAGAATGCTAAACAATCTATAACTTATAGGATTCAAAATAATTTTCAAATCCAATTTCCTTAAATCTACACATGTAAGATTTAGTGGGAGGGATTTATGAATCTTTAAAAGTTAAAGATCATAATTTGACTTAGTGATAAATAGCCATGATGTTAAAATGCAATTGTTTAGAGAGTGTTCAAACTAGAAAGTATTGCATGTTTAACCATAAAGGTCATAAACAAACTCTTTTGTTTAGGCTCACAAAAAGAGTTACATTTGGATCATTATCTTACAAGCTAATAAAAAATTCCTTATAGTTGTTGTTGATGTTCCACGTGCCTAGCCTTTATAAACTTCAGACAATCCGGAGGGCCAAAGCATGCTCGACTTAAAAAATATGATGATGTTTGACATGAAAGAGTGAAAGACCATAAGATAAGTCACTCATCCGACTAGTCTTGGATGGCCACCATGAAGTGGCCATAAACTTGGAGTCACTATTGATCATTTTAAGTTAGGCATAACCAGATGCCTATTGAAAATAACACTAGAGATTTGTTGTTTTAGGTTAGGAGTTGGTTATGTGTGGGGAAGGATTAGCACCCCCACTACTTGAAAATCGGTATCATCTAATACATCTTACTTCTATCTCAGTATCCTCAGTTTTATTTTTATCATTATTTAAATATAATTCCCTCTAATGCATCAAATTTTGTAAAGATACGAGTCTCGATTTTAATGAAAATTTTTATCACATATGTGCCTTGGAGAGGTAAGAAACATAGGGTTTTTGATGAAAATAATCTCTGGATGGGTTTTAAAAAAATTAAATATTTTATGTCTGGCACTAGAGAGATACTGACATGAGATATTGTTTTGTGATTTTGAAAATGATCTTTAAAGCATGAACGCCCAAGGTCTCTACAAAAGGAAATGTATGAGTAAGGTAGAAAAGAAAACAATAAATAAATCCACACAAAAGACATCAAAATGAGGGATGATTGAAATGTTTCTTGTAATTATCTTCGATTATTAAGGAATAACTGAGATGACAATGTTGAGACTTAGTCAGATTCAGTGGAAATTTGAGGAGAAAAAAAGGTTTCGATTACTCAAGGATATCTAAGGGAAAAAAGTTTAGATTTTAGAAAGAATGTGAAGAGCGGGGTTGGAGTATCACCTTAGAAGAGTGGGGTTGTAGTATCCCCAAAAGTGAAAATTTAATGTCATTTTAAGGTAAAAGTGAGGTTGGAGTATCCCTTCTGAGTAGTAGGGTTAGAGTATCCCCAAAAGTGAAAATATAATGTCATTTTGAGGTAAAAGCGAGGTTGGAGTATCCCCTCAGAGAAATGAGGTTGGAGTATTCTTGAAAATGTAAATTTGATGTCATTTTGAGGTAAAAGCAGGGTTGGAGTAACCTCTTGAAGTAATAGGGTTGGAGTATCACCGAAAATAAAAATCTTCAACGTTAAGAGAAGTGGGTCATATTCTTAAAAATAGGGAATCTTTAAAAATCGAGAGCCAAAGGTTAGGCTAAAATGTTCCCCCTTTTATTTAGCCTTGGTATGAGTCTAAAAGGTTTAGGTTACAAGAATGAGCTGAGTAGATCATGAGGCATTTGAATGCCTCAATAAAAACATTTCAAAAATCAGGTTAGAAACAGAGGACAACATCATGCCATTTCTTTTTTGAAATGTATTTTAAACTTATCAGGAGGTCCCGAGGGGTAATGAGGTACCATTAGAAATTTCACTCGACGAGGATCAATATAAAAATATTCTAAAAATCCTAGAAAATCACCTTCTAAGCAAAATTAATTTTTGAATTTCGACCTATCTTGACACTGGCAACATGTATGAGGTAAAAATATGATGGACTTTGAAAAATCATTTTGGATTCATTTGAAATTGTTAAAATGGCAATAATACCTTTTCAAAAAAAGAATTTGATGAACTTCATTTAAAAAATATTCAAGGGATTCAAAAATGTTGTTTGTTGGGCCTAAATAGCCTAATAATAAACTGCTCGCTGGATCTAGAGGTTTTCGACAGTGAAAATTTGAAAATCATAACTATTTGATCCGAGATGATCTGAAGATAAATGAGACATCATTTGAAAGGTAATTTGAAATCCTCGAAGGGAAAAATAACAACATATTTTGGATAAATCATTTTTTATTTTTTAAATAATTTTTCAAGATTAGCCTACTATACTGCCAAAACAAAATAGGGGAGGTTTTTGGTATTTTGGTTTTTCTTTGGGTTGAGCTCGGGCCATGGACGTTCGAACATTGATAACCAAGACGAGAGGTTGACATAGGTATCACAAGTTTATTCCATAATCCTGAAGTAGTTTGGGATGATAGAATAACCCGTTGATCATGCCACTATGAGGGTGGTTGGCTAAGGACCAATGGCTCATATTTTTCAACTAAAAGGCTTTATTTCATTTTTGAAAAAAAAATAGTACTCTTATACTCATTATTCCATGAATCCAGAACTAAATGCTTACTTTGCCCCCAAAGTTGGAAAACCAACTTCATCAAAATCTTAAGCCCATGTTATTTTTTATGTTTGGGAGATAGCATATGCTTAACTTGGGGATGTTTTTGAAATCGGGTTTTCTAGCACTCAAGCATGCATCTCAATACAAGCAAAGTACCACAAAATGATGCAGAATATGGAGGACACATATGCACAAGCAAAGATGACATTATCAAGATCATAGATAGATGCATGAACATACTTAGGATGAGCATGCTTAAAAAGAGATTGCTGAAAAGGCATTTTTATTTCATAGAGCCTATCAAACTTCTAGGAAATATTTTAAACATGAGATGTTGACATGAATATGGAAGGAACATGGCAAGAGGTACATGGACAAAGGCTGTTATGGTGATGAAAATGCAAAAGAGCATGCTTAGTTAACCAAAGAGCATGAAGTCACCAAGAAAAACATCATGATCCCAAACTACCATAACCAAAGCCATAAAAAATGCATGGGAGTCCTAAGGTGGCCATAAAAGCATAAAAAGGGTTTACTAAGATGAAATGTATGTTTAAAACAAAAGAAACATTGGACAAAGTAAAAGATGTACCAGCCAAGGCTTGAAGTTTCTTCTTACTTTAAAGCAGTAACTTTAAGCTTAGTTTCTTCCCTCTTTTTGCTATTGTTTAGCATGAAAATGGTGAAAAGAAGAAGCTTTTTGATAATATAGTTGCTGATGGAGTGTTTTTAGGATGAAAATATGTGAAAGGTTGAGTTTTTGAAGGTGTTCTAGTGGTGGTTTTAGGGAGCTACGGGAATGGAAGTTGGATGAGGGTGGAAGGCAATGGAACAATGTTTTTGGTGAGCTTTTAGAGCTGGATTTGCTAGAGGATTTGTGGGGATGCATGAAAAGTTTTCTGGAATTGCTGGAGAGCTTTTTTTTTATAGGTAAGGGATTTTTTTTAAGATAGCTGGTTCCTATTTTTTTTGTTTTAGCCCCTTCTTTTAGGAGACAATGCAAAAGGCATTTTTTTTTCTTCTGCACTAGGGCATATCTCCAACTACCATGTTTAGTTGACTCTCTTCTTATTGGTTTTGCCATGATGAGTAAGGAGGCAAAAAGGCTGTGAAAGCTTGCAAGTTGGAGATATGACTGCTATCCTCTTATACATATATATTTTATAGAAATAACCTTTGTCATTAATTGTTTGGACTCTAAAAATTTGTTAGAATCCATTAATGAACCCATTGTTGAGGTTTGCAATGTTATATGATAGTTTCTTGGTTCAAAAGGATGTTTAAATCAGGTTTTCGAAGGCTGACAAATGGCTCAAACTAGGCAAAAATGCCTTGCTGTGTCGATACAGAACATGTTGTATTCATACATAAGATATATTTTACTCTTGAGTATTGATACAATGAGTTGTGTATCGATACTAAAAGCAAAAAATGTTTTCAGTCTCAAGAGTTAGAGGTCAGTATCGATACTCCATGGATTTGTATCAAAACTGATGTTTGTGGATCAATGCATTTTGCCAAAAATCATAACTTTAGCTACTACCAAGGTCTGTATCGATATAAACATGCTAGGTATCAATATGACACCTTGGGTATCGATACCAAACCCTCTTGTATCGATACTACAAATGAAAATTCAAAATTTTAGTGGCCTAAAAGCCTCGTGATAGTGTTTAAACACCTATATGACCTGCATATACCTTAGGTTCTTCGGGTTGCCTTATCTTGGTCACAAAGAGAGGAAAGTTGGCTTACGTACTCACCTAAACAACTTTGATGGCACCCTTTAATGCCTCGCTTTTTCATTTTTCTTTAAAGCAGTTCATAGGAATTTTAGACCTTCTTCAAAAAAAAAATTTTGTTAGGCTAGCATTATTTTTATGTTTTTGGTTCTATCATCTTTTACCTAACTCTTAGGATACTAAAAGTTGGTCCGGACAAAATAAGGTGTTTACCATTGTCAAAGTAATAATTAAGCAATATGATTGGAATTTAGGTTTTTTTATGGTACGAATAATTAATGACTTTGATAATGAGATTATCATGAATGTAACTAAAACGTATTCTCATAATAGTACTAAAGATTTGTCCAAGTTGAGACATAATTGCTAATAAAAAAGTTTGCATTCGATGCGTTAGCAGTTAGCTTACTACAAGCAGGAGATGTTAGTAGATGCCCTAAAGCCAATTTGATTAACTAAGGCACATAATAGTTAATAATACAAAACAATCACTTAAGTTAGTGATTCAAGGTTTTCCTTCATGTTGAACATTTTTGACAATCATGCAAACACTAATTGGATGAAACCTATAAAACACAATGGCATTACGAAGTTAGTAATAAGTTATGATGATGAGATCTTTACGCATTAAAGCTGTGTTTTTAAAAAGGTTCTTAGTCATCATATTGTCAAGACAAGGCATTGACAATGCATAAATACTAGCATATGCTTAGCCTCTAACATTTGATGCAAGCAACTTTTTGATCTCATAAAAGTTAAAGCATAGAGATACTTGGATAGGGGTGCTTATTTTGTAGAAACAAGCTCATTGAACATGGCCCATATGAGAACTCCATTTGGTATAAGTCACTTAAGTGTCTACAGAATATGTTCTCATTTGCTAGTCATGTATATTAGTCCTCAGACTTGTGATACCAAGTCATCTCGTACAAAGAATGCCATACTTTGATTTATCTAAAATAGGTCCACAATGGATGGATATTTAAGGTAAGGTATATTAGATATGACATGAATCATAAGATGGATGATTGAGTAATCCAGAGAGGATTCACCACTCCGAGTAACATTAGAGGTATATCTCATATATTCTTGGCTTTGGTTAACTTAATAAAGCCATTGGGCAACGCATGATGGATTTAGGAAAATTTGTTTCTCTAAATTCATGAGGTTAACCAAAAGCTGCAAGAACTAATATAGATTGATACATGAGTAGATACTACACCATGCTCATTGTCTTTCTGAGATATCTGGTGAAAGAACCAAAGTACACTAAGAGGCTACTTATTAAAAGGTTTTTTAAACGGTTATATTCACTTTTCCTACATATCGGGTGGCCATGATGCCTTGCAAGAGGCCAATCTTAGTCTAAAAATATAAATACACTTAATTAGGTAATTATATTTATTGCCATTATGATGGAAGCCTAATGGGTCACACACAATAAGGTAATCTATTTGATTAAAACCAAGATTTAATTAAGTATGACTTAATTAAATAAAAAGTATAATAAGGAAAACTTAATTGAATAAGTTCAATTAAGAATAATTTAAGACATAAACTATATTCTTGAAATCTAGTTAAAACATCTTAATATGGAATAAAGATAAGAATGCCATATCAAGATAATGTCTATTTGTGGACGTAGTTTTAAAGATATTATTAAATAAAGTCAAATAATTTATTTAAAAAATTAAAAAATTATTTAATTAATTATTTAATATTATTTACGTGAAGTAAAATTTCGTTACTTGGGTTAGAAAATTTGATTATGAATTAAATTATTTAACATGTAAATTTAAAGGATGAGCTAAAAGCCTTAATTATCTAGTCAAGATAGTTTAGTAACAAATTACTCCGAGTTAGGCTAGCTAATGGGCTAGCACATGGAATAGCTATCTTTGGTGTGCTATTGGACTAAAATATTAATAAGTTAAAACTATGACAGCCCAAGCCCGATAAGGTCAACCCATATTATATTTTTTAATTTATTTTTTAAAAAAATATTTTTTTAAATTTAATCTTTATTATTTTAATAATTTTCTTTTATTATATTTATAAATATAAATAATTTAACTTAGCTTTAAAGTTTATACTATAATATTATATATATGTTTTATTTATATGACAAAAATTACGTAATATATAAAATATAAAATGAACAGATATAATGTAATAGTAAAATAGGCTAGGTCAAGCCGAGCTAGGGCTTTGAAAGTTGGACCCAAGGCCCAACCTTTTTTTTAATCGGGCCAAATTTTTTTGTCCAAGCCAATTTTTCGAGCTTAATATTTTTATCCAAATCCTCCCTAGTATCGGGTAGGCCTTTGGGCTTAGGCGGGTAGCTTGACCCTTGAACAAGTTTACTAAGGCCTAATCTTAGACAAGTTAATTAAAATAATTTTAATCAGGCTCCAAGAAATACTTTAAAGTGGGGCCACCTTTTAAGTATGTTAGTATTAGGCTCATTTAACCCAATAGCAAGCCTAGCCTAGATACATTATTAAGGCTTTTTGGTTGATAAAAAGCATTAAAAACACTCTTAGTACCATTGCTGGATTTCCTTAAGGGGTTTGGCGCAACACCTATGCTTCCTTATGCTCTCTTTGCATTTTCATGGTTATTCTAAGTGTTCTTGAATTGTTCTTGACACAACTAAAATGAAAAATAGTTTTCTATCATTAAGAGATAAGTTTTTCCTAAAACTTATAAAATTGGCCAAATCCCAAAATCATTGCTTCCCTAAGCTTGATTGTGTAGATTTAGATCCTAGGTGACCAAAAAATGTTTTTGATCACAATGAAAAAGGAAAAGTTTTTTATCCTTAAGGAATCATTCAGAATTAAAAATTGGGATTTTTGGATTTGGTTGCTTGCATCTACGAAAATCAACTAATTCCTTACAAAGTTGTTTTTCTTTTTTTTAGCACAATAGGCATGGGAATTGTTCCTAAATCACTTCAGATCTAAACCTGCTGGCTATATATCTTTTGGTTAAGGCTTGAAAAGCCTTCTAGCTAGTACCAGAGAATTGCCAAACCTCATGAAGGCTCTAATAGGTGTCTGTATGGATAAGATAGGGCACTTGTGGTATTTATGGCCCTAAGAAGAAATTATAGTAATCAACCCATGGTGCATTCATGTAGGGATCAAGAAGTTTAGAGTTATGAGTCTCTAAGTAGGTATGATTTTTATCAAATCTAGGTTTTAAAATTAGTACCCGTTCACATGTACATCTCTTGCTAAGATCTTGAGGAAACCCAAGTGTTTCTTGGTTTAATTTCACTGCGTTAGGTTTAATTTTGATTAAATTTTTATACTTATATTAATATGCATGAGCTCGAATTTTCCCTTTCAGTTTTAATAATAGCAATAAATAAGCAGTAATAAGTTTCTTTAAAGTGAAACTGAAAAAACCGTTTAGGTCAATTATTTCCATTTTGATATACATATTTTCGATAAGTTTGATTAGTTTTATAAATTAATTGATATAATTGATTTTAAGAATTTTAGAATCAGACCAAACCAACTGAATACACACACCTAATGGTGAGGTCCAACTTGAATATATACAAGATCACATTTAATTCAAGATTTAACTAATGTGGATTATATCACTTTAATAGGCTTCCATGTTGGCGGAGATAGAAAAATCTATCACATAATAAACTCAAAAAGGGTAACAAATAAAAGTAACATGTAAAAGCAATAGAATAAAATCTAGACTTTGATACCATTTTAAGCATCTAACCTAAAATCAATTGGCAATAGATAGAAAAGACCAACTTGTACAAGATCATAGATAATTTAAGATTTAACCAATACTAGATGACATCATTTTTAATCTAAACAAGATCTACTGATTATGACAATCATGTGAAGAGTTGGGATCAATCTATATTAGAGCTTACAAAGTAACCAAAATGCAAACAAAGTGGAGAGTGATGATCTATCTGAAACTGCACACCAAGAGAGCTGTAATTATGTATACCCAACTCCCTTTATAGCTATTGGCAAGTAGAAAATTGCTGAAAACCCCAACTTGAGCTGAATCATCATTTGATTTTATCTTCCATTTGACTCTTTCCCATGTAAATCCTGCATGAAACTATAATTCATTAGTTCAACAAGTTCGCACAACCCATATATATATATATATACACACACACATATGGTAAAAATCTTTTTAAGTGATGAAAATAATAATTTTATTCACCTTTTTTCTAAATTATCACTGCTGCTTATTGTTAATAAAATTTATTTAATTTATAAATAAAAATTTTAATGTCATTATAAGATTTTTTTAAAAAAATAGATTTATTTGACAATAAATAAAAGAGTTAAAGTTTTAATAGTTGATTTATATAAGTTCAAGTATACATTAAATTTCAATATTTTCATAATTTTAATTTTACATTATCATTAAAAATAAGATATTTTATATTAGCATTTTAAGATTTGCATATAATATAAACTTTACAAGTTAATACATTTATTAGTTTTATTTATTATTAATATATGCAACTGTTTATTTAACATAAATAAAATAATAATTATTTATGTGTGGCATACATTCAACAGCCAATATATACCTAATGCATTTATATCTCAAACCTCTCTTTTCCTTTTATTGCCTTTTAATTAAGCATATATATGAGCACGTGTATGTCTGCTCGCACATGCATAGGTACCTATTGTGTATTATTGTTAGGATAGTATTAGATGCACATAAAAGCATACACAAATATGTATATATTAAAAAGCTCTCTAGGTTTAATTAACTGCAGAAGTTTTAGATTCAGATCTTAAAATTTGAGAGGAAGGGTAGGAAGGATGAGAGAAATTCGTCCTTAATTTTGTGTACCTAAGGCAATGTATTGTAGAAAGGCTTAATTACGTTCATAAATGAAATACATGTAGGGCAACCATAAAGAATGCATAGCTTTTCTTTAATGCACATGCATGTAAAAGAAAAGATCATAAAGCATGCCATAATTATTAACCCTTTACAAAATTAAGCATGATTCCAAAAAAGATGGTAAATAAAATCTAATAATCTTTGTACTTGTACCATGTTTGTGCATTTTTTTATGTGTTATAATTATATTTAAAATAATATAAATTTTTATATATCAATAATTCTTGTATTTATATTATATTTATATAGTGTCATTTCATGTTTTATATTGTATTTTAATTATTTTTCTTATCATGTTTGTGTCATATAATCACATCATATCTAAAGATACGAGTTCATAGCTGACAACAGCATAATATACATAAACTGAAAGATGATGCAAGATTTTCCTCCTAGAGCTCATTATGAGCCTTATGCGTACTGAGATGCGGATGAGAGAAACCAACAAGTTCAGTGAAAAGTAGGAATGGACATATCATGTCTGATTTTTCTTCTTGGAATAATTTTTCGGCACTATAGAGAAGCAATTTTTTTTTTTTGAAAAAAAGTGGGGCATTAGTTAAATTGTTGTTATTATCAACGTTAAAGAAGACAATCATGTTGCTTAATTAGCTCACGCGTTAGGGTCCTCCCTGCATCATAAGATTCGAAATTATTTTGATTGAATTGAGCGAAAGCCACACTGAAAAAAAGCATGGATGAGCACTAAATATATTAAACTAAGCTTATTTCTTAGGAAACCTTAAACATATATAGATTAGTCGTTTGCTTTCAATCATTTGTATATTTTATATTTGAAAACATGGAAATGTGCATGATTTCTCAGTTGACCATTCACGAGGGCACAAAATCTGCAGAATCCCAAAAGGGGCTAAATCAAGGGAAAGTTGTCATGAAGTAATAAATATTAAATTCAGCAACTATTTACAGTCAGCGTCAAAGTTCGCATAATTTTGATTCGTTGTCTGACAGAGAGACAGAGGTGGCGGGAGGGGGGGAATCTTCTCCATAATACAAGCAGCTATATAGTTTCTACATATATGTGCATGTATATGTACGCTGCGTTGTCATCATTGCATTGAATGTGTATAAAGAGTAAATGGTACCTAGCTCGCTAGTAAAAACTGCTGTCTAAACACTAACGAGTTTCCCGTCAGCCCCAATGTTTTTATATATCATGTAATTGTAAATGCAGATTAGGGTTCTTGCTGAAAGTTCTAAAAGCAAAAGAAAAAACTGATTTGTCTATACATGCAAGTAATGATCCGAATGTGCTTTGGTTGAGTAAGAGCAAGTAATTTAAATGCAAACAAAAATTACCTAAAAAGCAATCTTTTAGTCTAGAAACTATGCTTAGTTATTGATCTCATGAAATTGGAAAAAATAGCAGTTCTAGATCAAGCATTTTAAACTGAAAATAGCTATGTAAATTAAATTGAGAAGCTATAATAATAATAATTACCATGTATAGTCCAAATGGAGCAAGCTTGGCAAATGAATCAAGAGAAGTGTATAGTGGAGCTGGATTCATCATTTCCGTTGCCTTGGTTGAGCTTCTTCTTTTTCTTCTTATAAGAGATCCCCCTAGCCTTGGCTTGAGACTCCCTCACTTCTCTGAGATAAACTCGAATAGCGCCGCTGGCGAAAGGGTTGATCTCAGGTGATCCTCCGTTTTCTTCGTAGGCAGCTCGAAGCCTTCCCATAAGAGCATCAAGGCTACCCCATGCTTGCCTAAGCGGGCAAGTGCAAGGAGCAGGCGGCTTAGGCAGTCCACAGAACATGCATCCCTGGAGGTCAACCTTGGTCTTGCCAAACTGATCCATATATCGAAGGAAGTCTAGCACATGGCTGCAATTGCACTGTGAAACAGAAATTGGGGGCCTCTGGTTCTTCAAGTACTGCTCGAAAGTATTCCAGTCCCTTCTCTTCTGTAACTCATAACGGCTAGGTGTTTGGCTTCGTGGCTGCTGCTGATCACCGGGATTAATCCTTGATGATCCTTCAGCTATATGCTTCCCTCTTTCACTTGACATATCGCTGAGATCGATGCAAATTAGTTATCTTTCGCTGAATAAGGCAAGAAACTACAAAGGGGAAAAGAGCGGGGAGGTGAAAGGAATAGGGGAAGCAAGGGAAGGGACTAGGGATTAGTGGAGGAACATGAAGTTCACATCATGGGGCAACCAAGACATGTCATTGGCCCATAAGAAATTTCTTTCTCTTTCTCTTCGTCTCTTTCGTCGTCTTTCATTTTTGCATTCTCCATTTTAATATTAGGGCTCATTTGGATTTAACTAAACCTACGATTTAGTGCCTTTTTTTTTAAATGTGCAATTGATACTTGTTTTACCATTTGGGTAACAAGGCACCGACATGTTCACCGTGCTGGGAATGTGCTGGTGCCAAGCTTTTCCACTGGAAAGGCCCTCCATTTTGATTTTCTAACCCAAAGGGTTACGTTTTTTCGTAATAAACATTATTATGTAATAAATATATAAATTTTATTTTAATATAATAAAATTAATATGAACTAATTAAAAATAAACAGTTATATGAATATTAAAAAATACAAAGCGTTATTTGATATATTTTTAATAATTTTTCATTAGTTATTGCTAAAATTTGTAATTTCACATCAATATAACTGTAATAAATTTTATTACTTACTGATTTCATAATTATCAAATAAATCGAAACTTTCATTATATATACAAGCATTTTAATCTAATGACCTTAATGATCCTTTTCTCTTACAACTATAATTCATCTCACCACCACCTCTATATTTGAATCCAAACAATATATTACTGTTAATTTTAATCTCACAGCTGCAATATGTAATCTCATCTCATCGGGGTCAAACTCATTGCTTATATAAATGGAGCCTTAGTACAGTAAGATTAACTTTACATTTTTCCTATTAATCTTGTATGTTCTTTGTCAATGTAAACCCTTACCGTTTTAATTTTGAACTGTAATTACCAATAACCTCTGGTCCTCCCTAAAGGGATTTCTCTATAGTTTCTACAAATAAGCTCTCTCTATAATAAATCAAATTATTATTATTTTATCTATAGTCAGCTGAAAGTTTATAGTAGATTATTATTCAATATACTACTAGAGGAGAGTAAAAACTCGGCAAGCAAAATTAGTAAATGATGCATGTCTTATTCATTATTATTTTTTATTTTTTAAATATACTTCAAAGGACATGTGTTATTTCATTAATACTGCTTGTGGAGTTTTTATACTCCATGGGCGATTTATGAAATAATTATCCTTTTATGTTCGACAAAAAAAATTAGAGAAGCGTTATATATCATCTTTGTTATATTGTTTTTATTTTTTAATAGACTTCAATTTATATAGTAAATTGTGTTTAATAGGTACAAAAATAGCATTAAAAAATGCCTAGGATTTGCTTTTCAATTCATATGAATCTCATATTTACTAGATTCATCAAACGTTTTAACTTCCATATTTGACTCATCAAATGGGCGATTAGATATGAAGAGATATACTTGATGTTGTTGCTTGGATTGTCATTTTCAAAGACACCTTAATAGGAATATTTATAATGTTTAAAATATGTGCTAAAATATATGGCCATGACATAAATTAATCTAGCACTAGCTTTGTAAGGTATTTGGAAACATGAAGAATATGCATAAATGCAGATGAAATTAGACCTATTAATTGGACAAGTAGGTTTCACTTAGGGTTGCATCATATCAATTGGATCAATTTGAAGTTTAAAATTTTTAGATCATTTTTTGATTTGGCTTATTTTTTGTTTATATTACATTAGATTCAAGTTATTTTGAGTTTGAATTATTGATACTCAGATTATTCGAATTCATGTTATTTGGTTTTGATACTTGGGATATTCGAGCTCAAGTTATTTTGGTTCATTTTTTTAATTTTAAAATTAAATTATATAAATTTAAACAAATTATTCAATCGAGCAAGATTTAATTACAAATTTATTGAAATATAGAAAACAAATAATAAATAATATTAAAAAACAAATATAAATATTGTCATTTTTAATTAAAAATAAATATCTAACTTGATTTTTTTGGATACAAGCATAATCTTGTAAATTTTCAAAGTTAAGCATTCATTTTACTTAAAGAAGTATTATTGTATACCTAAAATCGTTATATAAATCCATTTAAATATTTGTAAATGTATGGTTATAGCGTAGTATACA
>JBBYHO010000002.1:8762006-8776538 GCA_038382025.1 Adansonia gregorii
AGTATTATTGTATACCTAAAATCGTTATATAAATCCATTTAAATATTTGTAAATGTATGGTTATAGCGTAGTATACAAATCATTATAATATAAGACACACATCAATGACCTATTTTATATACTTTTAGAAAATCAAAAGCTAAGTTTTAAGAAATTATATATTAAAATAAAAACAACAGATTTAGCCTAAAAATACCATTTTTAACAATAAAAAGTTATATAATTTGTTCTAAATTGCATGATAAGATATTAGTATAACATAATGTACAAATTATTATCTTATAATACATGTATCATTATTAATGGTCTATTTTTATGCACTTTTCTCTAATTACATGAAAAATGATTATACTTTCACAATAAAAACAATGCTGTTATTTTCAATACTTTATATAATTATAAAGTATAAGATTAGCATAAGTATTCTGTGATAATTAAAGTACATAATTTATTTTAACTCATAGTATAAGATATCGTGATTGATATAACATTAGATTTTTTTTCTTTAAGAGATTATTATATATTTAAATGACTATTTTAGTCTTTGAACAATTATCTTGAAGTCTTAAATGGTTAATTTTAGAAGGCTATTATGATAATAATATGATAAACTTATAAAAAATACAGCAAACTTAGATTTTATCCAATCAAACAATTTAATTTTAAATAAAAAATTAAGATTGACTTACAATCAATTGATTAAAATTTTAATTCTCATTGGAATTAAGCCAAGTTAATGTATTTGTTATGTTCACTTTATTATTTATTAGGTTAAGTCATTATTGGTTATATATGGAATAGCATATTAAAGAAGAAACCTAATAATTTATTATAAATTAAATAAAAGGTGTAGTTGCACAAGCACTATGGAAGGGTTTTCTTTGGCTCAAAATTCTTATTTTTAATTTATGATTGTTAACATCTGGTATTAGAGCTAAGTTAATTCAAAAAAAGGTAGGAGAGATTTAGCATATAGGCCTATTAATTATGTTTGATGGGAAACAATTATGAGGAATAGAGATCGAGATTGCAAAAATTCTTCGAAGTTGTACATGTTTGGAATATTATAAAAGAAGGGATTATTGAACTAGATAGCACAAAAAATTTGACAGATGAGTAGAAGAAGGTCTTAGATCACGTTCGTTACAAGAATGATGAGGCTCTCCATGATATCTTTGAATGTGTTATGCCATCAGTTAATAAAAAGATTATCAATGCAAAACTTGTAAAAAAAGCTTGCGATATTTTGCATACATTGTATCAAAGTGTAAAAAGGGTGAAAAAGGTGCATTTACAGAATTTAAAAAGGCAATATGAGCTTTTGTAGCAATAAAAAATTAAAATCTATAGTAGATTATTTTTTATGCTTGTAAAACATGTCAACGACATGAAATCTCATGGCGAAAATCTTTCATAGACTCAAGTTATGGAGAAAATTCTTTGAACATTGATAGATCAGTTTGATATGGGTAGCGGCTATTCAAGATTCAAAGTCTTGGAGTATTGATAAATTGATGATTTGCAGGGTTCTCTAGAAACACATAAGCAACGTTTAAATAAGAAGACAACCATTCCAGTTGAATAGACTTTGAAAATGCTGATTTGAAATTGGATAAGATAGAAAATATAAATCAAAGAGGTAGAGGAGCATAAATTTTAGATCAAGCCATACAAAAAGAGATGTCAAGAATAACATTAATTCAGTGCTATAAATGTAAGAAGCATGCATCCAAATCCCATATGCAGTGCCATAATTGTAAAAAGTATGGTTACCATATTTGTGAATGTTATTTTGAGAAGAAAAAAGGTACAGAGTGTCAAGCCAAAGTTGCAAAAAATGTTAGAGATAATATAAAGCCACTCATGTTGGTTTGTCATATATCCATAGCTGGAGATGTAAATCAATGGTTGCATTATACAAGGTTTATTAATCATTTAAGGAGGAATAAAGACATGTTTTATGACTTCAATGAATCTTTTTGCACTACAATCAAGCTCAGAGATGATACACGAATACATGTTTTCTTATAATAAAGAATTGGAATCAAATTACAGGATGGGTCTTGTGACTATATTATGAGGTGTTTTATTATCCTGATGTTTGTCAAAATTTATTGAGATTCAGATAGCTTAGAGAGAAAGGCTATGATTTGTACTTCAATAAAGGAGGTTGCATAATTAGTTATGTAAAAAATAGCCAAGGTAAAGATCTCTCATAATCAACTATTTTTTATGGCTATTAATTGTAATAATTTTTCTTGTCATAGTTTTATGATTGTTAATGATAATTTGCTATGGCACATGCATCTTAGGCATTTGAATTTTAGGAGTATGAAGTTTCTTACTAATAAGAAGTGGGTTTCTAGCTTACAATAATTGATATTCCAAGTGGTTTTTTTGAGATTTATGTTTTGGGGAAGAAACATAGACATGTCTTTCCTAAATGGTAAATATGAAGGGCTAGCAGGCTATTTGAACTGGTTTACTCTAATTTGTGTTCATTGGAAATTCCTTTACATGGTAGGAGTAGGTATCTTGTGACTTTGACTAATGATTTTAGTAAAAAGGCATGGGTTATTTTTTGAAGCATAAATCAAAAACATGTGATGCACTTAAAAGTTTCATATTTTTTGTTGACAAGCAAAAGAGGTGTTCCATTAAACTTTAGGGATAGATAGAGGCACTGAGTATATTTTATGTGATGATTTTTGGCACGATATGGCATTTAACATCAGTTGATGGCTAGATATACTACAAAACAAAATGAGGTAACAAAGAGGAAAAATAGAATAGTGATGGATATAGTGAGATGTATGTTGCATAATAAGTGATTGCATAATAGTTTTTTGGTGAAAGCTATTATTTATGCGATTTATGTTGGAAGTCTTAGGTCCATGATCGAATAGAGTACGAAAATTTTAATCAAATTGAATAAAAAGTAGTGAAAAACAAAAAAAGCAAATAATATCGAGACTGTATCAACCATATCATCTTGCATGGTATCTAATTAATCTTTTAAATCAAGATTTCAAATAATAACTTAAAAACTCTCATAACTTAGCCTAAAGATGTCAAAGAGTAATTCCATGACCACAAAAACTTGCACATCGAGCCTGGTTGTTATAAACCAAGTTCAACTTCTAATGGTTATCCATATGGATGATTTGAAAAACCTTCAAAAAGGAGAAACTTGTTTGCCGGGAGTCATACTAATTGCAGGTCACCTTTTTAGAGAGAAAATGACACAAAAAATTAGTAAAAATTCTTGCGATGGATAGCAATACAAGGTTATATACTTAGGGTAATTGTTTCCAATTTTGGTTAGTTTATAGTTTAGACCCTGGCCCACATAGACTATTACAGATTAAGCTTAAGTAACTTTTACGTAAATTAGGGATATCAGTATAGTTTTATATTAATAAATATAAATTACACAATCAAGAATATTTATATTTACAGACCAAGATTGGCATCTAGCAATATATCGTGGCCACCTAATATGCAGGGAATGCCAATATAGTTTTGATAAGCCCTCCAGTGTATAGTATCTTAGTGTAATTTAACCTTTTCATCATATATCCTGAAAAAACAAGAGTATGGTTCAGTGTCTACTGTTAACCCTTTCCATATTAGTTTGTGACCCTTTTAGGTTAACTCCATAATCAGTGTTAACTTCATAATCAGTATTGCCTTGGCTAAGGACTTTAAGTTAACAGGGTTAGGTACATGTGATATACATCCCCTTAAATCATTTTAGGTGATGAATCCTCTTTGAACCATTCATTGACCTTCAATATGCTTTTTGTCATTACCCAAAACCAACTTACCATAAGCATTCAGCTATTGTGGACTCATTTTACAATTATCTCTAAGTATGCAACTCTACATACAAGATGACCTTGTGTCACACGTTAAAGGATCAATTACACTACTGATACATAAAAGTATTTACATGGATAGTTAAGTGAAATACCAAATGAAACTCTTATAGCTGGTCATGTTTAGTGACTTGTATTGCTTCATAGGTACCCATATATTACCCCCTAAGTATTTTTATACTTCAACTTATAAGATTAGTTTGTATCAAATGCATAGAGGCTTAACATATATCAGTTTTTGTGCATTTTTAATGCCTTGCCATGACAATACGATGGCCAAGAACACTTTTAGAAACATGGCTTTATTGCATGAGGATTTCATAATTGTAACTCTTTACAATTCCCTTGCAAGGCCAATGTGTTTCATAGGCTTTATCCTTATAAGTTATTTATAACAATTATCAAATAATATCATACAGATAGAGAAATGTTTCTTTAACATTAATAAGATAATATTGGTTATATGAAATCTTAAAAATAGTATTACTTTACAAGCCAAATTGATTGGCTTATTTGCTAACATTAATAATTTATGTGCAAAATAGAAGTCCTACAAAAGTAGGATACAATTAAATGTTGGCCGCATAAAGTTGTTTGGTCATATAACTTATGCATATGTTCTGGATGCATGAAAAAAGAAACTAGATGATAAGGCAGAAAAGAGTGTTTTTACTTTGTATCGCTATGAGAGAAAGAGTTACAAGCTATACAATCTAAAGCCTAAAAAAATAGTTGTTAGCAGGGATGTTATCTTTGATGAGGATAAGGCTTAGGATTCATCAGTTAGAGAGAAGTCATCTTCAATATCAATTGCTGATTGTCAGTAGCAACACATTGGCAATAGAAGAAGATGTGCATCAAAATGTTGCAAAAACCTACAGTTATCCAAAATGTGAATGTCGAATGCTTGCTCACTTGTAGGATTATGTTGTTAGCAATGATAATAATCCCTTTATTAATAATAATGATGAGATAGTTCATTTTGCATTATTTATAGATTGTGGCCTTATAGCGCATTAAGAAGCTATGAAGATGTACATTGGGTTAAAATAATGGACAAAGAAATTCATTCCACTAAGAAAAATAGGACTTGAAAGCTTACTATTTTTCTTCTGAACAAAAAGGCCATTAGTGTAAAGTGGGTGTACAACACCAAAAATAAAGCTAGTGGTGAAGTGGGTCACTTCAAAGCACGATTGGTGGCCAAAGGTTATAAAATAATAGCCATGTATTGATTATTTTTATGCATTTGCTTTTATTGCTAGACTTACTATTTTCACATGATTATTTCTCTTATTGCCTATAATTGTTGGAAGATTAATCAAATGGATGTAAGGTTTTCATTCTTGAATAAAGTGCTTGAAAAGAATGTGCATGTTGAATAGCCTCCAAGATATGTGAAAAAAGAGAGGAAGTCAAAGTATATAGATTGGAAAAAAAAGCATTTTATGGGTTGAAACAAGCGCCTAGAGCATGGTATAATCAACTTGACTCATATTTTATTGCCTATGGTTTTCTTAGATATCTTTATAAGCATGCTTCGTATATTAAATCTGATTCACAAGGTGATATATTTGTTAAGTGCTTAGTTTACACTGGCAATAATTTAAAGTTAATGCAAGAGTTTAGGGAGGCTATGATTCTTCAATCTAAAATGATATATATGGGTTTGGTATCTTACTTCCTTGGCATTAAGGTGCAGCAAATAGATAATGGGATATTCATTTCATGGAAGAAATATGATGTTTATATCTTTGCAAAATTAAAAATGAGTTCTATTAAATAGATTTTGACTTCTATTGAAGAAAGGTTGAAGCTTACAAAAGATGGCAATGATGACTTGGTGATGCTACAACCTATAGAAGGTTGGTAGGGAGTTTATGATTTTTAATTGCTACTAGACTAGACATCGTTTATGGTGTTGGCAATATTGCCATGTTTATGGAAACTACTGGATAGTTTCATTAGTAAGCCACTAAACATACATTAGAATATACGGAAGGTGATAGTTTCATTAGTAAGCCACTAGACATACTTTGTAATATGTCGAAGGTATGTTAAGTGATGGAATTATTTATTCATGCTCTAATAATGTGGAACTTGTTGGATTTATAGATGGTAATTGGAGAGGTGATATTAAGACAAGGAAAAGAACTTTAGGATATGCCTTTCATCTTAGGTTGAGTGTTTTTTCTTAGTCCTCAAAGAAACAAGATGTGGTTGCAATGTCCACCATTAGGCTATAGAGAGTAGCACTACAAAAGCAGTATGGTTAAAAAGCATGTTTTTACATTTACAACACCAACAAGACAAGGCAATAAAGATTTTTTATAATAGCAAGGCTGCATTTGCTATGTTAAAGAATCCAATGTTTCATGGTCACAACAAGCACATTAAGATCAAGTATAACAAGATACATGAGTTGGTGAAAGATCAAGTGATTAAGTTGGAGTTCTATTCTTCATAACATCAAGTTGTAGATATATTTTTACTAAGTCAGTCAAAATTGATGTGTTTTTGAAGCAGAAGAAAATGACGGTCATGATCAAGTTGGAGAACTGGGTTTAAGGGAGGCCATGTTAGAATTAAACCAAGTTAAATTATTTATTAGGTGTCACTTTGTTACTTAGTAGTTCAATTAATTATTGGTTATATATGGAATGGCTTATTAAAAAAAAGCCTATTTGTTTATTATAAGTTGAGTTTTAGTTTATATAAAAAGGTTTAGCCACACAAGCACTACGGCAAGTTTTTTTTGGTTCAAAATTCCTATTTCTTTGATTCATGATTGTTAACAATTCTTGATGCCTTAACACTATATATAATAACTTCAAGCTTATTTTCATTAACTTCAAGCTTTATCATACTCAAAATAGTAATTATAAGTTATAAAATTAAAATAAATTCATAATTTATGTTATATTTATTATTTTATTAAATTCTTATTTTTTAGGTTAATCATTCAGGTTATTTTGGGTTTGGATCATTTCGAGTTTAGGTCAATTTGGATACAAGTCATTTTGGCTTTAGATAAATTTTTGTTTCAAGTTGGATAAGGTTTAAGTTGTTAAATTCTTTTAGTCGAATCAAGTTGATTAGGGTGGATTAGTTAAGTTTTTTAAATTCAAGTCAAAATTGATAGGTCTAAAATCAATTATTTCCCTCTTTGTCTTATGGCTTTTCTATATAGAGGAAAGATCCAGTTATAGTAGTGTAAACTTATTAGACATACACAATTCCGTACATTTTTATACGATTTATATTTGTTCAATCTAACTGTTGTATTTCATGTGCCATTTATGTAAATCAAACATATCGAGCCTTGCGTAAATTGAAAAGGTCGAACTATTTCTTTCATGTAAAAAAAATTCAATTTAAATTTGAGAAAAGTAGTATTCTTGATTGATATGATAGAGTATTAGATAGATTTGAAACATCAGATGCTTGATGAATACAATTATATTGCCAAACCAATGGTTTGTTTGTTAAGATATTAATATATAAAAATTTATATGCGTGTAAAACCAATTAGTTTTACATTAATGTAAGTGGCTCTCTACTAAACCCTTGAGCCCTATATATATAGATGGAACAACTTTCTTTGGTATCAAATTAATTAGTTTTACACACTTTTATAAATTTATGTATAATTGATATTTTAACAAACTTACCATTGGATTTAGGAATAAAATCGCACGTTGCTAACTCTATAAAATAAAGTTATTTAGTCATATTTTAAGCATTAATGTTAGTTAATCCTTGTATTTTAATTTGGAATTAATTTCTAGTTGTTTTTGCATTAGTTGTATTTCTTTTCATGATTTAAATAGGTAGTAATTTTTTTTTTTTTGGAATGCATAAAGTGAGAAGGAACTTTAAAGTGCAAAAGAACAACAAAAATGAAAAAAAAGATGAACAAGCAGTCAATCTGGCTCTGTGACGCTAACAATGTTGGCCAAACCAGAATGTGTTGCATCAAGGCGCTAGAAGCTGGTGTTATGATCCTAACCAAGAAAAAATTTTTCATGTTTGAGCTTCCTTGTTATTTGCTCATGAAGTTTCTCCTTTTAGGCTTTTGGAACTTTCTAAGTAACACTTTTTAGGACATAAGCAATAACTTTTGAACCTTATAAATGCTAATTTTAGTTTAAGGAAAGCAATCATCACAACATCTAAATGAAGATTAAAGATTTGAAGGAGGTTGAAGATTGAAGACCTGACCAATCTTAATTTTTCTCTTTTCATTTATATTTTTTATCTTTCTTGTGGTTTATGTTTTTAGCAGTTATCATGAATTAAATTGGTTTTTTTATGGTTGCAATGGAACTTAACATTTAGTTTGAATTGTTTTGTTTTCATTCTTGATTTGAATGTTATTTTCAATCTTAGTCATACTACTTTTAGTTGCTTGATCACCAATTAGATTAATTTGATAAACCCTAAAGAACTTGGAAAAAAATTATGTTTAGATCTAGATTTAATAACATATGTTTTATACTCATTAATTATGATGAATTGATATACATGTTAGATAAGAACAAACAAGTATATCATATGTAACCAAGTTAGAATCTAAGCTTAATAAGTTTCTCTTTACTTAAATTTGCATAAAAATATACCACATTGATTAAAAGAGATATTTCTATAAGACCATTGGAAGAAACTTATAAATAAGTCAGAATCTAAGTTAAAAACTTATTGTCATTAGTCAAGCTAAGAAATTAAAATAAATCCAAAAGAAGTGTTGAGGAAAATTGTAATCCTAGGCTTTTATTAGTAATTGTTTGCTTAATTGTTATTTGCTTTTATATAGCTTAGGTTATAAATTTTAATCATTTGTTTGAATAAGGTTAGTTGGTTATAACTTTTACTATTTAACAAAATTGGTAACAATTTCTTCTGGGATCACTACTTTTTCATTATAGTACTTGTGTGGTTAAATCTACAACCTACATTTTTTTACATAAAATTCAAATTAATTCGATGTCTATATCATGTCAATCACGAATGGCATCCTTTTGCATGTCATAGTTGAATGTGAATCCAACAAATTAGAGCAAGGAAAATTTATAGGTTCATAATTGGGACTTTATTGTCGAAGTAAGTCACTTCAGCAACTTTTTGCATGGCCATTATGAAATAACTAGCAAATTAGAAGTCACAACCAATCTTTTTAGGCTAGGTGTGTAGGAAGTCTAGCGTAGCAAGCAATCATATTACAAAATTTTTCTAATTAATTCATAAAGAACATAGCAAAAGTGAAACAAAGAAACTAATCCTAGACTCCTTAAATAGGATCAACTTGTAAGACTTTGATTAATCTTTTAGATAAAAAAAAACCTAAAGAACTACTCAAGATTCAAACATAGCTCAATAGTCTTTCATCAATTCTGTGACCCACTTTCAAGAAACACCGAGCTTGATTGTAATAAATGAAAGTTGTCTAGGCATTTGCCTTTTAATGATTATCTACACAGGTGACCTAGAAAAACTTTAATAAGGATAAGACTTGGTTGCCAATAGCTGTGTAATAGCTTAGATTTCAATAAATCTTCCCTTGGCACAAAAAGATCTTGATTCAACTATCAAACAAAGAAAAAAAATCAATTTTCTTCTTGTTCCAATGGAGATTGTGCAATATCCCACAAAGTTGTGGGATGGATATTGCTAACTCCTTTTTGGGGTCCTCTTGGTTGAATTTTTAAATGTAATCTCATGCATATGGGACAACAATCACAAGATTATATAGCCTAGGGTTAAATTTAAATTTTTAAGAAATTACAATTTTACCCATGGCCCATGTGAACTTATTCAAATTATCCTAAGTAACCATTACTTGTATTAGACATATAAGCTCAGTCTTAATTTTGTTTCTACTAACCATCCTTATGTTGTGACCCATTAGGCCCCTATCGTATTGGCAATAAACATAAAATAGTCTAATGAAAATATTTTATATTTACAGGCTAAGATTGGCAACTAGCTATGCATAATGGCCACCCAACATGCAGAGAGTATCAATATAGTTTTGACAAGCCTTTTAGTGTTAAGTATTTTAGTGTAATAAATATTCTTTCATCATATATCCAGAAATAGCAAGAGCATAGTTCAGTGCCTACTCCTAGGTCAGTCCATATTAGTACGCTACCCCTGTGTGTTCACTCCATAATCAATATTGCCTTTGTGAAGGATTTTAAGTTAACGCAGCCAGTACATGTGAGATATGTCCCTTAATATCACTTAGGGTGATAAATCCTCTCTGGACCACTCGTTCACCTACCATATGATTCATGCTATGCCCAAAATCATGCTACCATGAGCATCCATTACTACTATTAATACATAAAAGTTTTTCCATAGACACTTAAATGAAATACCAAATGGAACTCTCATAGCAGGTCATGTTCAGTGAACTTGTTACCATAATAGGCACCATATAATGTCCCCAAGCATCTCTATGCTTTGACTTATAAGATCAGTTGCATGTATCCTATGCATGGAGGCTTACATGTGCCGTTCTTTGTTTTTTGTCAATGCTTTTCCTTGACAATATGATGATCAGGAATGTTATTAGAAACATAGCTTTAATGCATAGGGATCTCATAATTGTAACTCTTTATAATTCCTTTGCAAGGCTAATATGTTTCATGGGCTTTATCTATATAAGATATTCATAACAATAATACAATTACACCATATGGATAAAAAAACCTTTATAACGCTAATTAGATATAATGTTTGGTTACATGAAATCACTAAATAATAATGCCTTACAAGCCACAATGATTGGCTTACAAGGCTTACACCAATAATCTCCCACTAGTACTAAAGCCAATAGCTCATATATCTAAGACCCAAACACTCTATGTGACGATCATGTTTCTGTTGGGATAAAAATTTAGTAAAAGGATTAGCTAAGTTCTCCTTGGTGGGTTCTCACTTCATACTAATGCCACGTGCCTTTATAATATCTCTAATGATATGATATTACCATAACCCATGTTTGGATTTGTGATGTGACTTTGGTTACTTAGCTTATGTTATGACTTCATTGTCATCACAATAACAGTGATTGGAACCAAATTAAGTTCATCAAATGAACTTATCCATCCAAACTTCCTCCAAACATAAGGATGTTTTCGAATTTAGTTATTAAGTCTATAGTTTTTTCATGTTTGGATCTTTTCCAAATGACTATAACACCATTAAAGGCAAATACAAAACTACATTGCAATTTGCTATCAACACAATCATATTGCAAGGTAGCATCAATACAACCCTGAATAGTTTAGCCCCTCGATATATATCCTTCCATTTAATGTTTTAGGACATAACTCCTTTGAGTAATATGTACCATATACCATAGGCAGGTTTTTTCTATTAGAGTTTTCCATGCTAAACCTCTTTAGCTTCTTGGCTATGTAAGTGGATTGGGACAAGCTAAGCTATCTTTTTAATCGATCTCTATAAATCTTAATTCCTAAAATATGCTGTTTTTCCCAAATCTTTCATAAAGAATTGTTTATACTACTAGACCTTAGTGGCCTACAGCATTGATATGTCATTTCCTATGAGCAATATGTCATCAAGATATAGCACCCAGAAAACAATAGATTGCCCATTTGACTTCTTATAGATAAATGGATTATTAGGATTCTTTATAAAGCCAAATTCTTTAATTACTTTTATCATATCTGATATTTGAACTCCTTTAAGCTTGCTTTAACCCATATATGGACTTTCTTAGTCTACATGCTTGATTTGGATTTAACTTAGATGTAGAACCATTAGGTTGGGTCATGTACACTTCTTCTTGCAAACACTCATTGAGGAATCTAGTTTTTACATCTATTTGTCATATCTTATAATCTTGATATGCAGTTATAGCAAGCATGATCCAAATGGTTTTTACCATGGCAATTGGTGAAAAGGTTTCCTTATAATCAATGCCTTTTACTTGATTATAACCTTTTACCACTAATTTGGCTAAGTTTGTATGTTGCTATATATATCGGTCTTTCTCTTAAAGACCCATTTACACGTTATAGGTTTTATCCCTTCGGGTGGATCAACCAAAGTCCATACTTGGTTGACCTCTATGGCATTTATTTGAGATACTATGCTTCAAGCCATTTATCGAAATCAATGTTAGGTATTGTTTCCTTCAAAATTAGTAGGTTCAGTATCACAAGGCAAGTTATTTTGGTCCATGAGAATACGTTTCTTTCTAGAGCTTATCTGATCTTCCCAGATCAATGGAGTAGTTATGTCTCTAGAGCTTCAGGTTGGACATATGATGCTTTAACCTTTGGCTCAGGTTTTACAATAATGTTTGTTTGTGGTTCTTGAACTTTTTCAAGATCAATTTTACTCCATTGGATCCTTAAAATAGAAACTCTTTGTCTAGAAAGTGTCCATGTTTTGTGACAAACACGTTTTGCTCATTAGGATTCTGAAAAATAAAATGTAGTGATTTTTTTAGAATCCCTTATGGACTTATATTTAACTGACCTTACTCTAAGCTTATCACTTGCTGTACATTTCATGTAAGTAGTGCATACTTGAATCCTTGTGTAAGATAAATTTGGCTTTTTACCTTCCCATGTCTCATATGGTGTCTTATCAATAGATTTGGATATAACCTTATTTAGAAGATTAGCAGTAATTTTTAGGGCATATCCCCAAAAAGATATCAAAAGATTTGCCTTAGACATCATGGAATGAAGCATGTCTAATAAAGTTTGGATTTTCTTTTCAAACATTCCATTGTGTTATGGAGTTTCAAGTAAAGCCCACAGTGACAGAATCCCATTTTTAGCTAAACGATGGAAAAAGTCTTGACTTAAGTATTCTTTTCCTTTATTGGATCTAAGAGTTAGAATATTCTTGCCATTGTTTTCTCTAATTTAGTCTTATACTCTTTAAGCTTTTTAAAAGCTTCAGACTTGTACTTCATTAAATACACATACCCATACCTTGAGTAATCATTGGTAAAGGTAATGAGGTAAAACTTTTTAAAAGCTTCAGACTTGTACTTCATTAAATACACATACCCATACCTTGAGTAATCATTGGTAAAGGCAATGAAGTAGGAATACCTATTTTTGGCCATGGTATTCACTGGTCTGGAATACCCATTTCTAGGCATTGTATTCACTGGTCCACATACATCTAAATGTACTAGGCCTAATAAATCAGTAGTTTTATCACTCTTACTTGTGAAGGGTGGCTTAGTTATTTTACTAAAGATACAGCATTCAGATGTTCCATATGATTCATAATCAAATGGTTTTAGATAGCCTTGTTTGTATAATTTGGCTATCCAAGTCTTATTGATATGGCAAAGTCTACAATGCCAAATATGGGTTTTACTTGGCTCATTACTTTTTGTTTTGTCACATCCATATTAAGTAAAGGCATATCTAAATCTAATACATACAACTCATTCTTTAATAAGTCCTATCCATGGAACACATTATTTAAGATGATTGAACAACTATTGCTTTTCATCCTAAACTCCAATCATCATTCATGGTGAAATGATATTTCTTTATAATCTAAGAACAAAAGGACATTTTAGTTCCATGAACTAAACTGCTATTTTTGGATGAAAACACAACCTAAAACCAGATTGGATGGAATTAGAACCTTGGGATCATCTTCAAAGTCAAGTAAAGAGAACTTGACCCCAATCAAACTTTCTGATTAGAATCGAAGTTATAACAATCTTGATCGCCACAAGTTACACTGATAAGATCAATTTGAGTTCTTGTTTAAAGAACAAAGAAGAAGTTCTCACAAAGTAAAGAACCTCTCGAGATATTTTTTTCTATTCAAATTTGATGAATTACATGAATAAGACTGCCTTATATAGGCCTAAAATCTGTAAAGTCTTAACTAAACAAGAAAATAGTAATCAATAAGGAAAAGTCTATTCCTAATCCTAATCTGATTAGGACTTATCTAAACAACATAAAATCCTAAAGAAAATCCTAATCAATAAAGATAAACTCTGATTAGGAAATATCTAAATAAATTTAAAAAAATGGAAAGTTAAATTCTTATCGAAAAATCTAAAATCCTAAACAATAGGCCTATGAATACATGCAAATTAGGCTCCATTCATCTTCGACATGCGAATAGGGCTCCAAGCATTATTCTTCATCGTTTTTTAGCCTCAACACAATATAGAAAAATGATTACTCTTGGCAATGCATCTGATTCATCTTGAGCAGCCTCTTTTGCTTGCATTTCCATGATTAGTCCTTATAAAGCTTGTTCCATGCGTTTAGTTTTTGCCTTAGTCATTGGACCTTCAATTCCTTGCAAATGATCATAAGAATGGTTGGAAATAGGTGCTTGTATATGTTGTTCTCCATTATACATGCATGCCATGTGTAACCAAATTAGAGTCTAAGCTTAATGGAGTTTCATTTAATTCAATTTGCATAGAAATATAGTAAATTGGTTAGAAGAAATATTTTTATAAGACCTTTGGAAGATACTTATAAATAAATTAGAACTCTAGTTTAATAAATCATTATTATTAGTCAAGTTAAGAGAATAAAGTTTTATTCAAATAAAGTAGTGAGGGAAATTGTAATCATAGGCTTTTATTATTATTATTATTATTATTATTATTATTATTATTATT